>CAXAKX010000712.1:23052-56298 GCA_963969525.1 Ontholestes murinus
GAGGGACTAACACCCCGAGGGCAGCAGAACGAGGAACACCCCATCACCAGATCCAGGACCACTGAGGGCATATCAGGGCATGGACAGCGTGATCTTCGTAATTGAGTGGTAAGCATTGTTTTTTAGAGGTTTTTTCCATATTTTTGTTCGCGTGTAAAATTTTATGTACGCAAGTGATACATCTTCGGACCCAATTTCACCACAAATTCTCAATTCCCCAAACCGCGTTCACTCCCCAATTACTTTTGTACTCGACGATCTAATCAATAAATTAGACAATTTAGTAATTACCGAAAATTTAAAAATGAAAAATATTAATTATCAATTGCTAAAATTAAATGTCGAAACGATTCCTTATTTCGACGGGAGTAACGAACTCACAGAAATATTTATTTCAAGATGCGATGCCGTACTAGATCAATTTAGACCTTTAAATAACGAGTTGGTGAATACATATTTAATAAACGCGATAATAAGTAAACTTAAAGACAAAGCATTGGTCGCTATAGGTTCGCGCATAGAGTTAAACCCATGGCCTGAAATTAGAAACCATTTAAGGCAAAGGTTTGGCGATCTGCGAAATTACGATTGTTTAGTTCAGGACTTAATTAATTTGAGACCTCATAAGAATGAAAAATATTTAGATTTCGGGGAACGTATACAAATTTTGCGAAGTAGACTATCCGCTAAAATTAACTCCTTATCGGCAGTGGAAATGCCGGACGCGACAAAGCGCATTCATTAACGTAGCTATGATGAGTTAGCATTAAAGACGTTCTTAAGCGGAATTCGCGGCAACATACAAAGAATTATCAGGTTACGTGACCCTGACACACTAGAGCAGGCAATGAACTATCTGATAGAGGAAAATAATTTTCAGAGTACGCTCGATACGCCGAATGTATCAAATTTTAATCAAAATAATAATAAATTTAACAACCCAAATTATAATAAATTTAACAATCAACCTAGACGGCGTAATTTAAATTTTGGTAACAATAATTTTAATAATAATAATAATCGTTTCAATCAGTACCCTAGACCGCAAAATAACTTTATGAACCGGCCTAGTAGTTCTCAATTTAAGCAACAACAACCACGGTTCCTTACTAATAGTCAAGTGTTTGGGAGACCTCAAAACCCACCAAATCACAATTTTAACAGACCACAAAATTATAATAATTGCAGTCAAAATTTTAATCGGAACTTTAACCCATTTAATACATACTATAATCAGCCACCTGGACAGATTCCCCCGCGTTTACCAAATCCTATACCCATGTCAACCTCGACGATTTACACAAATAAACAAGAATTGTGTAATTTAGATGAGCCAACGTGCTCTACAAAAATTAGTACACGAAGTAACAGCGTCATTGACCAGAACGGGAAAAATGAAGATAATTTTTTAGTATAAGTCGCCTTGGCAAACCGTCTATAGAATTTTTAAGCATTAATAATAACTTTAGTAATTTATCTTTCATTGTAGACCCCGAAATAAAATTAAAAGTTTTATTAGATTCCGGTAGTACGCGATCATTCATTAGTTCTCGCCTAGCAAAAAAATTAAACAAAAATTTATTTAAAGATGATCCTTTCGAAGTAACAAGTGCTCATGGCACGTCCCGCGGAACTCACAGCGTTATTATTAACCTACAAAAATTATTTAAAAGTAATTTTGCTGCAAAAGTAAAATGCTATATATTCGATTTTCATTCTTCCTTTGATATCCTGTTAGGCGTAGATAATATGACAAAAATTAATATCTGTTTAGATTTTAAAAGGAAATCAGTAGTAACCTCTAACGTAGAAATACCATTTAAATTTTGGAATGACCAAGGCATATCCAATGAAAATAATAATAAAAATAATAGTGTTAGAATTAGTAATAATAATCTTAATGTTAATAATTATAGTATTCCTGTTGCTCCGCCTATCACTAAGCGAATATTAGTGCCCGCTCAGAGTCAACAGGTAATAGAAGTAGAAGTTTTAAATATTGAAAACGGTGAGGCCGTAATTCCTAGAACTGACGTTACGAATTTCTTAGTGCCCGAATGCGTCACTATAGTTAAAAATAATAGAGCTCTTTGTACTGTAGTTAATAAAACTGACATAGATAGGGACGTTACATTAAAAAGACCTGTCGTGGTTACCCCCATCAGCGGATATGATGTGGTACCCCACGAACAGAATTATAATGAAAATAGTAATTTAAGTAAGAAAGATTTTAGGACAAATAATAATTTGAATATGATGAATACAAATAAATTTAAATTCGATTTCTCAAGTATTAGAACTGATCACATGAATGATGAAGAAAAAGCTGTTATTAAAAAATTAATAAATAAGTATGCCGATATTTTTCATGTAAAAGGGAATCATTTAACGTTAACCAATAATATTAAACACAGGATAATTACGACCGATGAGATTCCGGTCTATACTAAAACGTATCGCTACCCCGAAGTGCACAAAGCCGAGGTAAGCAAGCAAATTAATGAAATGTTGGAACAAAACTTTATTAGGCCATCCTTTAGCCCATGGTCCTCTCCTATATGGATCGATTAGATGCTTTAGGTCAACGAAAATGGCGCGTTGTATTTGATTATAGGAAATTAAACGATAAAACTGTAGGTGACCGATACCCCCTTCCCAATATAAATGACTTGTTAGATAAATTAGGGAAATGCCAATATTTTACAACTCTAGATTTGGCATCAGGCTTCCACCAAATTGAGATTGACGAACGTGACGTCCCAAAAACTGCCTTTAATACAGAAAACGGTCACTATGAATTTTTAAGAATGCCATTTGGGCTTAAAAATGCCCCAGCTACTTTCCAGCGCGTCATGGACAATATTTTGAGGGGAATTCAAAACGAATACTGTCTCGTCTACATGGACGATATAATTATTTTTTCCACTAGCTGACAAGAACATATCGATAGATTAAACAAAGTTTTTAAAAGGTTAAGAGAGGCTAATTTCAAGGTTCAATTAGATAAATCGGAATTTCTTCGTAAAGAAGTAGCGTATCTCGGACATGTGATTACACCCGAAGGTGTCAGACCGAATCCAGACAAAATTATTGCCATTCAAAATTAACCCATCCCCAAAACGACAAAACAACTTAAAGGATTTCTCGGACTGTTAGGTTATTACCGAAAGTTTATTAAAAATTTTGCAGACTTAACTAAACCGATGACGAAACGTCTAAAAAAGAATTCAGTTATTAATATTAATGATGCAGATTACCAAAATTCATTTAACTTGTGCAAGAACGTCCTGACTAACCAGCCATTACTTCAATATACAGATTTTTCGAAACCCTTCTTGCTGACCACAGATGCTAGTACTCAAGCCCTTGGTGCCGTTTTATCACAGGGTAAAATTGGCACAGATTTACCAATCGCATATGCTAGTCGAACGTTAAACGATTCTGAAACGCGTTATTCTACTATTGAAAGAGAACTACTCGCTATTGTTTGGGCTGTCAAATATTTTAGACCATATCTATTTGGGCGTAAATTCACAATAGTCACTGACCACAGGCCCCTCCAATGGTTGATGTCCATAAAAGAACCAAATTCTAAATTGGTAAGATGGCGATTAAAACTTTCGGAATATGATTATACAATTGTTTATAAAAAGGGTACTTTAAACAAAAATGCTGACGCACTATCTAGGATCGAACTAAATGTTATCGAAGAATATGCCCAAAATTTAGAAGAATATTTGAAAAATTTTGATGAGATGAAAATGATCAGTCATCAGTTATTGTAGAACCCCCGGAAACTACTCGTATAAATGAAATTGAAAATGATGGCGCTACAATTCATTCAAATTCGGAAAACCCTATTTTTGGTACACCAATATCAGATAAACCGGTTAACGTTGGTGATAACCAAATTATAATTACAGAGGTGGAACATTCATCATCTAAACCATGGATGCACAGACCGCGGCCCGCGGGCCGCATGCGGCCCGCCGGTCGAATACCGGTGGCCCGCCGACAGCAAAAATAATACTCTCGTACATTCTAAAAATATTGAATTCTATTCCAGAATAAAACCAAAAAAAAATATGTTCGAAAAGTAATTTGAATCTCGCGCGCGCGCTATTACGGTGCGCCGTACGTGCGTCGTCGGTAACAGCGGTCGGTAATGTTCGTGCTGATCTCGGTTAAATTCGTTTGCTTGAAGAAGCGCGGCGGCCCAGAGTCGGTTTCGAGATTTCTCCAGACAGTTTTCGACTCTATACGCGCGGTATAAAAGCCACGTTTAATCGCCGCTAGGTGTATTAGTGTTCTGTGAGTTTAATAGAGGTTTTGGAAGGCTCCACTAGCCGGTGTCATATATTTTGATCCACATTCAACGTAGATTTCCTGTTGCAGTGTTAACCGTCAAGTGCCGTGTATAATTGTGTTGTGAAATCGTAAGTAAAACTCTATTATTAATAAGTGTTTCCCTACCTATTTAATCAATTATTTTTGATAATTTAAAAAGGATGGGTAATTTAAGTAGGTACTGTAATTGTTTTTAGGTGCTGTGTTAATCCTAGCCAGGATTAGAACGCAACATGGACAAGCCAGGACCTAGTAAAAAACGTAAGGTTAAAGATGAAAATCGGCAATTTCAAGAAATTTGGACTGAGAAATACTTTTTTGTATGGTCGCATAACAAAGTCGTTTGTTTAATTTGCAAGAATTCTGTTGCAATTGCAAAGGAATATAATGTAAAAAGGCACTATGAAACGCAGCATCCTTCTTTTACCAAGTTTACAGGCGAATTAAGAAAGCAAAAAATGTTGTCTTTAAAACGGGAGCTTACGGGTCAGCAAGCTATGTTTAGAAAACCCATTGAAGATTCAGAAACAGCTACAGAAGTTAGTTATGAAATTTCTCGAATGATAGCAAAGCGTAGTCGCCCCTTCAATGATGGGGATTTTGTAAAAGAATGCATAGAAATTGCCGCTAAGAAAATGTGTCCAGAAGCAGCAAAAAAGTTTGAGAAAATTCAACTGAATCGTATGACCATCCAAAGACGAATTATGTCTTTGTCAGGTAATATTGCGGAACAATTAACTGAAAAAACTAAGATCATTGAATTTTTTTCATTAGCACTCGACGAATCCACTGATATTAGTTCCACAGCTCAACTTCTAATATTCATACGAGGTGTTACTCAAGATTTTGAAGTCGTAGAAGAGTTATTAGGAATGTGTTCATTGAAAGGTCAAACCAAAGGAGTTGATATACTCAATGTACTTTTGGATGAGCGTTCAAAAACTGATTTGGACTTATCAAAATTATCGGGAGTTGCGACTGACGGTGCTCCTTCGATGATTGGTGTCAATTCCGGGCTAGTTACTTTGCTGAAAAAGCATCTGCAAGAAAAAAACATAAAGGCTGAAGATCTCATGCAGTTTCACTGCATTATACACCAAGAAGCCCTCTGTGCTAAACAAATTGAATTTCAAAATGTCATGAAAGTGGTAGTTTCGACTGTAAATTTCATAAAATCACGAGGACTCAATCACAGGCAATTCAAACAATTCCTTGATGACATCGAAAGCGAATATGGAGATTTACTGTATTATACAGAAGTAAGGTGGCTAAGTCGTGGATTGACACTGGAACGATTTCTAAATTTAATAGAAGAAATTGGAATATTTCTGGCGGAAAAGCAAAGGGATGTCCCGGAACTTAAAAATCCTGATTGGTTGTGTGATTTGGCTTTTTTAGTTGACATTACAAATCATTTGAATGTCTTGAACACACGGCTTCAAGGCAAAAATCAACTGATATCCCAGCTCTACGCTCATGTATCATCCTTTCAATGCAAGCTGACACTTTTCAGATCGCAATTGAATTCTGGAAATTACAATCATTTTCCGAATTATAAGAAAATGGCTGAAAAATTCAACAAAACTGCGATTAATTTCAGTTATGTAGAAAAGCTAGATATTTTGATTCAATCTTTTCAAGACAGATTTTCGGAGTTTAAAAAAGTGAAACCTCTGTTGGACATATTCAGCAATCCTTTCACGATTTCAGTTGAAAATGCGCCAGAGTCAATGCAGTTAGAAATTATCGACATTCAAAACGACGAAGATTTACGCAACAAATTCAACGAAGGAGACTTGCTGAACTTTTACCGCTGCATTGATAAAAATATGTACAAAGAGTTGCGCATAAACGCTCTGAAATGTGCCAGCTTATTTGGTTCTACCTATATATGTGAACAAACTTTTTCAATACTTAATAATAATAAAACCAAAAATAGAAACCGCCTTGCAAATGAAAGTTTGGAAGCAGTTTTACGTGTTACTACAAGTAAATTTGAGCCAAATATAAAAAAGATTGTAAGCACTATGCAGTGCCACGCTTCAAATTAATAAATTCCTTTTTAATTTTAATACATTATTATCAATTATTTATTGTTTTTAATTACCTACACTTCTGGCGGCCCGCCATCAGTTCATGATTTGCCCGAGTGGCCCCTAGTCTTAATAAGTCTGTGCATCTCTGATCTAAACCGAAAATTACTAAATTATTTAATAATAAAAAAATGCGAATACATGTTCAATTTTTTAAAAGAAATTTTGTGAATGAAGTCATTAGTTTTGTAAAAGAATATATTGTTCCTAAAATAAATTATTATCTATACTTCAAAAGTCCTATTTACGAAAAATTCAGTAGCGTTCTCCAAAATTATTTTAAAAATTCAGAACTTAAAATGACTAAATGTAATAATTTGCTTACGGACGTTGAAAATAATAACAATATATTGGAAATTATCCAAAATTATCATGAGGGAAAAACAAATCATCGAGGCATAGACGAAACTGAATTAAAACTCAAACGGATATATTATTGGCCAAGTATGAGGAAATCAATGTAAGAATATATTAATGATTGTGAAGTCTGTTTAGTTTCTAAATATGATCGCAAACCACTTAAATTAAAATTTAATCACACCCCAACAGCTATGAAACTATTAGAACAAGTTCACATAGATTGTATTGCTCTCGAAAGTTCCAAATTTCTTACTATAATTGATTCATTTTCTAAATATACGCAACTTTACAAATTAAATTCTTACCAAGCTGTTGAATCCCTAAATTAATTATTTCGGATAATCATTTGGAATTTAAGAACACGGTTATTAGAGAACTTTTGAAAATTCATAAAATCAAAATTCATTTTATTAGTTCCCAACACCCAGAATCTAATGGAATAATAGAACGCGTGCATTCAACAATTATTGAACACATACGGCTCCTTAATAATCAAGACACATTTAAAAAAGTACTAATGGAAATTAAAACCTTATACGCCGTACTAGCATATAATAATTCTATCCATTCGACTACAAAATTAAGACCTTCTGAAATTATTTCGGGGCACATCGATAATGAATCTCTTTTATACCTCAACTTAGAAACCTTAATTACAAGCAATTATGTAGAAAATCATAAAACTAAAGTCAAATTGTTGTATGAACAAATAAATGAAACAATAAATGAAAATGAAACAAGAACTATTGAAAAACATAACTTAACGCGAGAGGAAGTTCCAGAAATTCCAGAAAAAGTATTTATTAAAAACAAACAAAAACAATCAAAAACTAAAAATAAATATCAAAAAGAAAACATTCAAACTATCGATCCTAATCGTAAAACAGCAGAAATAGAAACCAGACATCATAATCAATCTAGTAAAATTCATTTGTCAAATATTAAACGTCCCAGAGTCAAAAAATCTAATTTAAAACAAACTCCAAATTTTGAAACATTTATTGAGATTTTAAGTAATGATAAAGAAATAAACAATGAAAACGTAAGAGAAATTTCGGATGATTTATTCAATGTCCCTCTAGAATACTCACTCGCTCACTGTGTGAGTAGAGATTTAAAAATGAGTGCAGGAATTGCACGTGAATTTAAATTAAGATTTGGAAAAATTAGAGATTTATCAAAACAAAACGCAAAATTATATTCTCTCTGTCATATTAAAGAAGAAGGTAGATATATTATTTATTTGATCACTAAAGAAAATTATTACGACAAACCCACTTTAGAATGTTTGTTTCATACATTGTTAAATTTAAAACAATTCTGTTTAGACAAAACCATCACTAAATTAGCAATTCCCAAATTAGGTTGTGGCCTAGATCAATTAGACTATAATTCAGTTAAAGCTATGATAAATTAAATCTTCCAAAATTCTAAAATACAAATAAACATCTATTTTGGTACACCAAAAATTGATGACGAAGTACCAGGCCCATCATCTTCGATAATTCAAAATCCTAGTTTAGTCCAGCAAAGAAAGTCATTTTTTGAGAACTATACTAAATCTGAACATTTCAAAAATTAGTAAACAAAAAAATAATTCATCTCAGATTGATTTTCCTTCCGCTTGTAATATGTTTTGAAGTTAAAAATATCACCGAAAATATCGGACCAATTCCTGTGAATTTAAGCACAGCAAAGCTTGAAAAAACCAAACCAAACAAAATTAAAACAGTAGAATAAAGCGCTGGGAAAAATCGTGCGAAAAGAGGTTTAATTAATGGCTTAGGAACTATTATTAAAACGATTAGCGGAAATCTGGACACTCGCGACGAGGATAAAATTAATGGAATCCTGAAACATTTAATTTCTAATCAGAACAATATTGAGAACCAAATAAAATTCGGGTACAGCATAAATGAAAAATTAATACAAAATTTCAATGAAAAATTAATACAAAATTTCAATGAAACAATCAAAGATATCGCACATAACCTAAACTTGCTCAAGGCCAGAATAATGCAATTACACGCAATTTATAAAGAGGATATAGACCACCAGCACGTATTATTCACTAAAGATCTGTATAATCAACTCGTTTTACTTTACACAATAATCGAAAATATTTTGGAAGAAATTATTAACTCATTAACATTTTGCAAATTAAAAATTCTTAGTCCAGATATAATTAGGCCCCAAGATATATTTAATGAACTAAAAAAGATTTCCGTTCACTATAATGAGGAATTGCCTTTCGACCTTAAATTAGAAAACATTTTAGATTTTGAATCCGCGATATCAGTCGATTGCAAAATCGAACAATCAAAAATCTATTATTTCCTATCCCTTCCTATTAATTATGAACATCCTTTTGATCTGTATAAAATATACCCTACACCGCTGAAATATAAGTCCGAATATGTAACTATAATTCCTAATGTAAAAGTAATGTTAAAATCAAAAATTAACTCAAAAACATGGCCTCTAAGAGACATATGCTTGGGTATTAACAAGAAATTCCAATGCAACGATAACTTGCTCTTAAATTACCCAAAAATGCAAATTTACAAAATTAGAAATCGAAAAAAATCATTTGGAGAATATACCCAATACCAACCAATTCCTAGCCGTTTTTAAGAAAAAAGAAAAATTGAAGATCACCTGTCCGAATCAAGAAGAGACTCGTGACCTGGAAGGCATCTATATCATTCAACCAAACAAATGTGACCAAATCTTCCGGAACTATTAGGTGTCCCAAATGGAAACAACGTATGGAACCCCAGTGCTCGTGAGTGCTTCGACCCCAGAACTTAAAAACTATAATCTAAATAACTTTACAATACAATTGAAAAGACTTCAATTAGAAGACATCCCAGTGTATTCCCCGATACCCGATATAAATAATTCGGTGATACCCCTAAAACCCAGTGCATGGACACTAATACTTTATTCGTTTATAATAATTTGTGTAGTGACTTTGATTTACAGACGCTTAAGACGCAGAGGGGCAGCCACCCTTGTAAAAGACGATGAATCTCCTCCACAGGTGTGTCGGATCTAGGGGGAGAGGAGTGACCTGGCGCCCACAATAGACTTTTCTTTGTTTTAATATAATTAATTTTATTATCTAGAAATATATTTTATTAATTAACGCTTAGTTAGGATGACCTCATCCGCCAGATGTCAATATGCTTAGTTCATAGTTTTAGTTTACATAAATAGATTAACCGCATGCATTCATTATTCATTATTATATTATTCCCGTAACGCTTCACATATCATTTTTATTCTCCGTATAATTAAGTTTAAGTAATGTAATTAATTGTAAATTTCGGAAATAAACCTTTTTAAAAAACACAATTGTGAACCACGAAATTTAACTTATATATATATATATACTAGATTTATTTAATTGCAGCTAACGACGTCTATACGGTGCAGGAGCAAAATCTAGACTAACTAAAGAAAGAATAAGAAATCTTTCTATGAGACATAATGAAATATAATACTTAAGAAAAACCTATGCTAGATAGTACAGTTGCGCTAATGCAGCACGCACGGGCATTAGTGGCCACTTAATTATTTTAAAACAATTATTTTAAAAAAAATTCTAAATACCTTTTACATTTCGGTGTCGGCTTAAAATCGAGCATCCGCTGGGAGGCGGAGACCTTGTAGGTTTATTTCTTGTGGGGTACCAATTGTTGCACGGTGTTTCCCAAAACTCGGCGTGAACATTTGGGTTGTCCCGATTTCCTGGATTATGGAGATGTCTTCTAAATTCAGATTCCGAAGGTTAATGTCGAATTCCGTAAAATTTGTACATTGCCAGGTATTGGTTTATGTTTGGTATGATTTCCATATGTTTGGATTTTACATGTAATGCTGTGTATTTGCAGTTATTGTTGTTTGCACTGGTAATTATATTTCGTTCGAATTCTGCTTTGTAGCTAGTTATTAGATGGCTAGCACATTTTTAGAGGTAAAATTTTATTTCCATTAATTGATTTTAAAACGTACTTTACAGTAGGGATGATAGTAACAAATTCAGATTCATGCACCATAGGAATAGGGTATAAATAATATAACTCGAACTGGTCCTCAAAGATAATGGGTATAGATAAGAAATATTTAATTCGAGTTGTCTCGATTTTACAAGTAACTTCTTTTATTATATTTTAAATTTTTATTTCGAAAGGAAGTTGTTCATTATAGTGGAGTGAAATTTTTTCAAGTTCCAAAAATAAATCTCTAGGTTTTATGATACTCGGATGCAACGAATTTAGTTTACAAAAAGTGAGAGAGTTTTCAATATTTTGCATTATGTTTAGAATTGCATTGTAAAGAATGATTAGTTGATTGAATATCACTTTAGCAAATAAAATATTTGGTGATCAATATCATCTTTCAGAATTGCGCTTAGTTTCATAATTTTTTTTATTTTAACATGTTTTCATTGTGTGCAATATTTTGTACAGTTCCATTAAATTTCTCGATAATTAGTTTGTACATGCTGTATTTCATCTGCAATTGTTTTTGAATAATGTTTTGATTTTTTTAATGGTTTAGGATATTATTAATTCTTTTCCAGAAATAGTTTTAATGACTGTCCCAAGTCCATCAATTAATCCTTGTTGACTTCTATATTTATTAAGTGCATATAACACCTATTTTTATTAAGAGCATACAATTGAATGTTATTATTTTTTTCTTTGATTGTTTCTCAAACATAGTTTCATAATTTGTTATAATTGGCGAAAATCGCGCTAAAATTTGAAACAGATTTAATTGTTGAATTATAAGATGAACTTTGAAAATTCAACTTATAATTCTGTTAAATCAAAGTAATGAACGCATGTGTGTTTGGCCTTTTCTTATTTTGTTGGTTCGAGATTTATTGGGAGTATCCCTAAATTTTGTAATATATTTTTAATTTTGTCTGCTTGCGTCAACGCTACGATTAGTAATTTGGACGAGAATAAACGTGTATAGTGATTTTACATTTTTATATTTAAAAAGATCGAGACCGCATCCTAATTTAGGAATGGGTAGATTAGTAATTTTATTTGAAATACAGAATGCTTTTAAACTAACTACAGTTTTGAACAAGTCCTCATAACTTGGTTTGTCAGAATACTAATTTTTAGTGATTTATATATTATGAAACGATCGTTATCCATTAAATAACGGAGCTAATATACTTCGGAGCTTTGTGAGTGTAGTTTGTCAAGTCTACCGAGTTTTTGTTTAAAGTCTGCAGCAATCCCTGCACCCATTTTAAGATCTAAGTTTAAACAGTGTGCTAAGTTTTTTGGTGCAGAAAAAAAATCACAATTTGTTTCAACAATATTATTATTTGATGTTTTTTATAGTGTTTGATTATTTACATATTTTTAATAATTTAATTCAGGAATTTATGTCGGAAACGCAGTCGGCAGAATGAATTATTTCGAGTGACGATTTAAATACAACAAAAATACATCCACCGCAATTCGTAGCCCATCAACTGCCGAATTTCCAAAAAGTGCAAACCAACTCCGAGAGCATACAATACCATCACAAAAAATGGCCGACTACACAATTTATGACGCGAATCTTACCTCTCTCACGCCCGCACAAAATAAATTCACAACACCTCCAACATTTGACCCCGCGACCCACAATTTTATATCATTTCTTCGCCTTTTTGAACAAGCCTAGTTTTCAAATGGTTGGGATGACAAATACCGGCTTCACTTTTTCGGATCTTTCCTCAAAAATGAAGCATGTTTTTGGTACGCAA
Source organism: Ontholestes murinus (assembly GCA_963969525.1). Lineage (NCBI taxonomy): Eukaryota > Metazoa > Arthropoda > Insecta > Coleoptera > Staphylinidae > Ontholestes > Ontholestes murinus. Next base: position 35,632 of record CAXAKX010000712.1, read on the forward strand.
AATGTAGGACACAACCAATAAACTTCGATAAGACATGTCAAAGCTGCTTTTATTGCAGAGTTTGGGGGAGACGACCTAACGGGTGATATTAAATTAGCTTGTCGGAACGAAGATATTAAAATGTACTACTATGATGTGGTAGATTATGCGAAGAGTTAGGATAGGTCAGCGACGAAAGACTAATCGAATACTAAGCGAAATTAAAAGAAGTAGTGTTAAAAATGAGTGACATTCAGAAAGCGGCACTAACTGCAAGATTGTCATACGGTTGCAACCTCTTTATTCAAAATACGAATCCTTTTCTGCAACAACCTGATCTCCTCCTTCCCCACCATACTTACAATACGCATCCTAGCATACCTACACCATCATGTATAGCACCTACACCACTACCCGGCAATAATTCATACAACAGAGGTTACACAAACGAAGAGACGCGTCACTAAAATTGCCCAGTGCCGCCTTTTACAACGCAAATTCGTACCACACGAAATCAGATATATTGACAACATTCGGAAAAATTAATGATATAACAGCAGAAATTGTAATCGACACAGGGGCATGTCAAAACATAATATCAGAAAAACTTGCAGGGAAATTTAAAGAAACCAAAGCAAACAAACACTTATCACGTACGGCAGATGATAATATAACACACGCTTTAGGAGAAGCATCATTTACAGTCACAGTAGAAAATTTAAAAAAGCCCTTGTATTAAAAAAGGTTCCCAAGCTACTTATTTTAGGCAATAATTTCCTTAAAAAACATGAAACAATAAAAAAACAAAAAAAGAAGAAGTAAATAAACAAAATGAATACTTGGAACAATTAAACATAGATATTGAACAGGTTATGCAAATTTAAAGCAAAAATACCCACCAGACCAGGGAAAACAACACTGCGTCCTAATGGACAGTTTTCAAACCCTAAAAACTTAGAGTTAATTGAGATTGCAAATTCTTCAAACAACTTTGTTAAAATTTAAAAAAAATCGCATGCATTCGTTGATACCAGACGTCTGGAAGGATCCACCATAGGATTCTTGCAAGAAGGCAAACAACGTGTTTACTTTAGCGGATGATCCAAATGGAAATATCTTAGAAAACCAACGCATACCGACATGCCACTTATCAATTAATCAAATGGGCGTAGTCAATGAATTAATCGCTCAATATTAAGACGTGTTTGGCGACGACAATGACGACCTAGGCTTTACAACTCTTTAATTACATGAGATTGAACTAAACCCAGGGACGACACCTATAAAATGTAAACCGTACCGGACATCTTACAAAGAAAAAAACAGGTTATTGAAAATCAAATCGAGGAAATGCAGCAAACTAATATTATAAGGCCTGGCAATTCACCATGGTCTTTGCCTGTTGTATTAGTGAAGAAAACAGACAACTCTTGAAGATTTTGCGTACACTAACGAAAATTAAGTTCAGTGGCTAAGAAAATAACTACCCTTTACCGTTAATAGAAGACGTCCTAAACTCATTTGGCAAGAGCAAATATTTTTCTACGCTAGACTTATTAAGCGGTTACTAGCAAGTGGGTGTTAGAGGAGAAAGCAAAGAAATGACGGGGTTTTGTTTTCACGGACTTAAATGGAAGGACGTACTAATTTATTTAGATGACGTCATCGTTTTTAGCGAAACTTTTGAGGATCATATAGTTAAATTAAAAACATTTCTGAGAGACTCCGACCAGCAAATTTATAATTAAAACGCTCTAAATGCATCTTATTTTAAAGGAAATTAAAGTGCTCGGATTTATAATTAACGAAGAAGAAATTAAAGCTGACCCTGAAAAAATCCCAGTTCCGACAAACACAAACGACGTTCAAAGTTTTTTGAGTACATGCAATTTTTACAGGAAATTTATTAGAAATTATTCAATGATTGCCCAACCCCTGCATAACGTGTCTCAATAAACATCGTTTGATAATTTAAAAAATGCATTGTCATCTGCTCCCGTTTTAATTCACTTCGACCCAAAGAAAAATGTCGAATTAAGAACAGACGCCTGCGGATACGGAATTGGAGCAATCCTACTGCAAGAAAAGTATGGCGGTAAACACCCAGTAGCATTTATTAGCCGAACGCTAACAAAGGCTGAAAAAAATTACACTATTTTCGAATTGGAAGCACTGGCGGTTGTTTGGAGTCTCAGAAACTTAAGACACTTAGTTCACAGGCGGCACATCATGATAGTAACGAATCATCATGCACTATGCTGGTTAAAATATTGTCGGGATCCTACTGGAAAACTAGCGAGTTGGGCGATTAAATTGTCGGAGTATGTTTGTCTAGACATCCCGTCAAAATAGCAACAACAGCTGATGAGGATATGCCAAATGAACTTCCAACATATCTATTAAGTGCAGATGATAACATAAAGGAGCAAAAGCAAGATGACAAATTACAAGAAATAATCAATATTATATTAGATACCTCCAATACTCTCGGCACGCCCGCGATGCGAAGAAGAGCTCGTAATTATGTGATAGATACCTGTGCATTATATAAGAACAATTCCGCATTAGCAGGAAATAAACACCTGCTCTGTATCCCAAGTCACCTAAAATTTGACATCCTCTATAGCAACCATTCTGAATCCATAGCTGGACATTTTGGCGTCACAAAAACACTCAATAGAGTAGCAACAAGATATTTTTGGGACTACATGAGAAATGACATAATTAAATTTGTCCGCGGCTGCCCAGATTGTCAAGCAAGAAAAGGTATGGAAAAAAGGAAACCTCTTGGCTTACTACAACCAATAAAAGTAGGGAAACCATTTGATATAACCGGAATTGACTTACTAGAACCCTTCAGGAGGAGCATATTGGGAAAAACTATGATTATTTTGGCAACCGACTATGCAACGAGGTACGCTGAGATCGAGGTAATAGAGGACGGTAAAGCGGGGTCAGTAGCCAAATTTTTGATGGAAAATATCATATGTCGTCATGGATGCCCAAGGAGAATTCTATCATATTATGGGTATAAGAAGTAACCTAAACATGAGTTATCACCCTAATTGTAACGGTCTAACAGAGAGACTAAATACAACTATCGTAGACATATTGAGCAAGTTTGTGAATACCAAACAAACTGACTGGTGCAGCTACATTTCGCACATTGCATTCGCCTACAATACGGGAGTACAAGAAACAACAAATTATTCACCATTTTTTGTTAAATAAAAGGGACCCCACCCTACCAACCGAAGCACATTTATTACAAGAAACAATGGATGAAACATTGGAAGAATTCCGAAACAAAATCCTAATCGCGAGAGCTATCGCCGTCGAAAACATTCATTCAAAACAACAAAAAGAAAAAGTCAGGTACAATAGTAAACACACTGAAAGAGAGTGCGAAGTAGCAGACATAGTCAAAGTTTTTACACCTGTAAGGAAAGTTGGTCGCAGTGAAAAACTGGTACTCAAGTGGTTCGGCCCTTATAAAATTCTTGAGAGGAAGAGAGAGGTCGATTACCTCATTCAAATGGGTCGGACGGCGAACGCCAAAACAGACGTGGTGCACGTATCACGAATAACACCTTACTATCAACCATTGGATAAAAATATATCTGATTGAATTTGCAATAAAGTATGTATGGTGATTTTACTTCGGCACCTTACCCAGGGAGCCAATTATAACGGGATCGCTTTCGAGGAAAGAGGAGATGTAAAATTAATAGTTGGTGAATAGCGAGTCGTGGTCCACATAATCGTTACAGAGTTTGGCCTCAAGCTTGAAGCGGCACAATACCTCCTAAGGGAGGCGGAGAAAATCTGCGAGAATATATCTAACACCCTGGAAATAGGAGCATACACAACAGGTAATTTCTCACAGCTCTTCCTTGTCCGATGAGGACAGAATTGATTACGAATTCATTTTTCAAAATCTCAAAAAAAATTCACATACTTCGACTGCCCTTTATTTTTTTAATTAGTAAAACGATTCAATCCGTTAACACCTCATTTAAAATATTTCATTATAATCAAATTAAACAGTCTATAAATAACTTGTCCCTTCAGGTAGTAATGTTCGAAAGAAATATTATGCACAATATTGAAATTGAAGCCAGAGTAACAGAAATAATGTCCAGATTAATATTCTTAACCACCGATTTAGAAATCGAGTTATCCACCCTGCCCTATTATCCTCCAAGACCTTTGAAAACATCCTGTACACCTCAAGTGATAAACACTTTCTGTTCATTTTGACGACGGAATTGATGTTTTTAAAATTGCTATAAAAATTCTCAAAATTAAATGGTTCCCGATTAATGAAGGGGGAGAGAATGTATGCCTCCTTAAGAATGCAGAATGGTCAATGTCTGAGATTTATTACTAATTAATTAGAACGAGGCTTACGCGTAACCGAGACGCAAATTTAAAAGTTAACCCTTTTTTGCTAAGCATTGGCCAAACATGCAAGTGAATACTGATGTACGAGAGTATGATTGTGAGTGCGAATGAAAATCATGTCAAAAATTCTAGTTTAGTATTAAGTTTAATTGTAATATTTAGGGCCTATGAAAGGATACCACATGTACGTTAACGGTGCCGTACCGTATTTCTTGATCCAAGTCTAAGGGCGATCCAAACGAGAAATGATTAAATGATGATGATTACTATTATGTTGATTGTATCGAGAGTTGACATGTGTGAATGTAGGGCGAATATGGCGCAAACATATAGTCTCCAATTTAGTTAACTTATTAGTTATAGTAAGAAAATTGACTCAGTAGAGATTTGTTACGGACAAATACGGTAAATAAATAATTTAATATAATTCAAATGAATGTTAATAGGGGTAAGAATAAAAATAAAATTGTAATTGGCACCACACAGAAATCATACAATAATAATAATAATTGATTATTGTACTTAGATATAATTGTAGATTAGTGTTGGTAGTAGGTAAAAAGAATAGTAAGTAGGATAGTTATTTAGGAAACTTAGAAGTAAAGCCTTAGGAGTAATTTTATTATTATTAGTAATGTAGGTGTAAGTAAGGTGTAGTTGTAAGTTAAAAGTGTATTATACTTTAATTTATTTTTATTATGAAAGAAAATCTTCCAATATGTATTTTTGCAGCGGTTACACTACCCACACTGCAGAGATACCAAGGACCTGGAAGATGGGAGCCGACTTCTGAAAGGAGCAAGTTGAAGCGTCACAACCCAATTGCCGCACCAAAATAACAAGAAGGAAAGAGTGCATCTTACATTAACCCTTTAACGCCGGAATTTATTTATTTTTTAAATTATTAAAAAAACACACTTTTTTGGTACATATGCAATATAAATAAAGGGTTATGGTTATTTTTTAATGAAAAAACACTTTAGTTTTTGAAATATAATGCGTGATCATATGAACACGCTAGGCGCTTAGGGGGTCAATAAGCACTTTTTTCAAACTGGTGCGTAGTAGTGAAATGTTTTTATTTTCTGAATAAACTTATGTATTACTTTTTATGGGATATAATAAAACAATTTATACATAGTCCTACATCACATTTTTGACCCATAGTACGAACTGAACTTGAACAATTGAGGCCCACATATATATATCTATTACATGGTGCCACTAAATATCCATTTCCATCCAATAGGACATCGTCAGATATTTTTGCCGCTATTTAGCTATTCAGATGTTGTCGAAATTCAAGTTGAGATATAGGTTACCCACTTTTTCTCTTTATCAGCCAACAGTTGTTCATTGCTGTATCCATCACCCACAAAAATAAAGGCCAGTACCACTTTTTTCCACGAATGCCTATCCTGTAATAAGACATATTTTGGTCCATAAGATCTGCTATTTCTTTTCTTTTTTTCCTTCTGCTAAATCTTAGCACTTGAGTTAGTGGTTGTACCCCGTAGCAAGTTGAAGCAACTGGAACAACAGAGTTATCGACCAATTTGACAATGATGATATTTTTTCCTCACAAATCGCCTTTTTGTATGATCCTCAGGTTCGCTTTTTTATTGTAGCATGTGAGGACAAAGGACAACTTTTAGATATACGATTTTCCCTAATAGTTCCCGTTGCACCATAGCTTCTCTCATGCAAATGGCTCAATAAATTCATACTCGTAAATAAATTATCGAAGTTTAGTTTATACGATAAGTGTTGTTTTTCTTGCGGAAAATTATCAAGAATTTGCGGTAAGGGTGCAGCAACACTTCCAAACCTTGTTATATATTGATTTTGGGAATTCGGATTTTTCCTTGATAGACTTCAAATTCTACCTAATACTCAAAAGAAGTATTTGCTTCCGGTGGTTCAATGAAAATTCTCCATTATTTATTATTATTTCCATTTTCTATCAAATCAATAGCATTTCGAAGAGTTAAATTGCTAAATAAGAGAAGAAAAATAAATATATACAAATTTCGAATTTAGTTACTGCAAGCGCCTAGCGTGTTCATACGAACACGCTCAATTATATGCGGTCTAATATCAACAAAAAATGTAAAAATTGTAACAATTTTGGTAATAATATAATTATTGTACTTTCAGCTAATAAATATGATGATTTGTTTCCATATTTTTAAATAAATATTTGTGTGCTAAACTGAACTGTAATTTGCGCCGCCTCGATGTCAATAAATAAAGTCGTACTTGCTTCCATGGCTCACACAACACTAATATCTTTATTTTATATGCAAAAATATATCCACGTACATTTTTAGGATGTTTTTAAACACATGGAGTGATAAGTATCCTTTTAACTCAAGTGTCGACAGACAAGGGGTCGTTTAAATATGACTATGTTGCGCGTGATCATATGAACACGCACGGCGTTAAAAGGTTAATGGATGCAGCTGGCCCAGACCAAATCCAACAAAACACACAAAGACTAATATGCCCCGTAGTGCAGTAGCCAGGAACAGAGCATATGCAACAATCCTGACCTGGAAAATTAAAAGGAAATCCATCAATCCGTGTCTGTACTCTAACCAAGGGGCAGGTTGGCAAGTCTATGGGAGGCCAGTACCATAAACGCTCCACCAAGTAGCTCACAGCAAACAGTCACCTGCAAAGATGCTTGACAACTCAACTTCTCTCCTAGTAAGAGGTCAACCGACACCTCGGACACATCAAGGGTGGATAGACTCAACAAGTGATGGTGTAGTGCGGATTCTAGAAACCCTAATTACTCTAGGTTAGGTTAGGCCAAGTATTGTGTATTACACAGGGATGGGGGAAGAGCACACTTGGAATTATAATAAATGGTTCACACTCGTTGCTAGCTCGCTTTATTCTATACTACGGCACACGAATATATACAAAAAACGTTCAACATAAAAAAGCATACTGCGCACATAGAATCGCGCAAATAACAAAATAAATATTTATTCGGTTATATTACATAACCTCCCCTTTTTATTTTACATATTGGAGTTGTCAAATCGGTCAGGTTTTTTAAGGAGACTTCTTCGTCTTAAATTAATCTTACATTCTGATTTTTCGACATCTTCAATATTTGACTATGGTGATTCCTTATCTTCTACATTTGTACACTTATTAACTAACTGAACATTATGTGGTGGTTGAGTACTGGAAGTAGAATAGGAATTTTTAATAATTTGATTTACATGTCTCTTCCAGACTAAACCGTCGTTTGTTTTTACATCATAATGTCTATTACCCTTAGGTTTTAATATTAATGCGTCACACCATTTTCTTTCCCGCGAAAATCGCGCACTTTCACTTTTTCTTTTACCGCGAACTTCACTTTTCTTCTTAATCTTGCATTTATTGTTTGTCGTATTTGTTTTTGTTTTACAACATTTCCTATAGTATTACTTAACAAATCTAATTTACATCTTAAGTTATGTCCTAACAATAATTTCGCCGGGGACTCATTTGTCACCGTATGTGGCGTGATTCGATATTGAAATAAAAATTTAGATAATACATAATTTATTTCAACATCGGTTTTAGGATTACTTCTAATTAAAATACGCTTAATTAATTTAACACAAATTTCTGCAGCGCCATTACTTGATGGATGATATGGAGCACTAGTAGTGTGTTTAATTCCGTATTGTTTGCAAAAATTTTGGAAACTTTCACTGGTAAATTGTGCTCCATTATTAGAAACAATTTCTCTTAGTAAACCAAATCGTGCAAAAATTTCAATTAATTTACTTATTGTTGATATTGAATCAGTACTACTCATCTTACAACATTCTAACCATTTAGAAGTAGAATCCACTATAACTAAGTAATTTTTGTTATTTAATGGACCTAAATAATCAATATGGATCCTAGTCCATGCTTGTTCATGCCAAATCCATGGGCTTATTTGTGTTTTAGGAGGGGCCTCTTTAAAATCATTACATAATGAGCATTGCTTACATAAAGTTTCAATATCTTGATTTAAATTTGGCCACCAAATATATCCACGAGCAAATAATTTTGATTTGACAATTCCCATGTGAGTTTCATGAATTTCAGATAATATTGAATTTTGAAATTTTTCTGGAATTATTATGCGATATCCCCACATTAAAATTCCTTGTTCTACACTAAGTTCATTTTTTCTAATAAAATAAGGTTTCAATTTATCACTGAGGCATTTACTTGGCCATCCTTTTAAAATATAATATATAACTTTACTAAGTACCTCGTCTTTGTTGAGTTCTGACTTTATATCGTTATGTCTGATTGGTAATTTAACATTATCATCAATTAAATTAATATAACTGCAATCTTTCTCATAAAAATTTAACCTTGATATTTGTTTTGTTTCTGTATTGATTGGTATTCTTGATAGCCAATCAGCAGAGTTATTTTGAGATTTAACATAACTAATATCAAAATCAAATGATGATAAAAAATGTGCCCACCTTTGCAACCGACTTGTTGCCATAATTGGTATACCTCGTTTAGGCCCAAAAATAGCAACTACTGGTTTGTGATCTGTGGCTGAAATAAATTTATTGCCAAATAAATATTGATAAAATTTGGATACTCCAAATACAATTTCTAATGCTTCCTTATCAAGTTGAGAATAATTAATTTCGGCCTTATTTAACACCCGAGAGACATATGCAATTGGTTTTTCCACCTTATTGTGAGTTACATGAGATAAAACTGCTCCCACCCCTACACTAGAAGCGTCTACTGTCAACTTTAGTGGAATTTTTGGATCAAAATGACATAAAATTGGTTTAGCTATTAACAATTCTTTACAAGCTTTAAATGCGTTTTCACAATCTGAATTCCATTCAAATTGAACATTCTTTTTCAGTAATGTATATAAGGGATGTAATAATGTGCCACCATTTTTTATAAATTTATAATAAAAATTAACCATTCCTAGAAACGACTTTAGTTCTGTAATATTCCTAGGACGGGGACAATTTGTGATACAGTCTATCCTTTCATTAGTGGTATGTAACCCATTTTGATTAATTATGTGCCCTAAATATTGTATGGACGTTTGCATGAATTGACATTTATTCAATTTTACCTTAAGTCCGCTATCCTTTAATCTTTTAAAAACTATCTCCAGTCGCCTTAAGTGATCATCATCATTGTCTCCAGTGATTATGATGTCGTCTAAATAACATGCAACCCCCGGAATATCAGCTAACAACTGTTCCATCATCTTTTGAAAGTAGGCCGGACCATTGGTAATGCCATACGGTAGTCGCGTGTATCTAAAAAGACCCATATGAGTAGATATCGTTACAAAATCTCGTGACTCTTCCGACAATAAAACTTGCTGATATGCTTCTGATAAATCAATTTTAGAAAATGTCTTTCCTCCTGTTAATTTATTAAACAAATATTCAATTCTCGGCAATAGGAATCTTAATATTTCTAAACTGGGATTGACAGTTAGCTTGTAATCGCCACAAATTCTTACTGAACCATTAGGTTTTAATATTGGTACAATTGGAGTACCCCAATTTGAATATGTAACCGGTTCTAAAACTTTTAACTTAACCAAACGTTCTATTTCATTTTCTACCTTTTGTTTTAATGAAAATGGAATAGGACGAGCTTTAAAAAATTTAGGTTTAAAATTTTCTTTCATTTTCAAAGTAATTTTATCTCTATTAAATGTTCCCAAGCCGTTTTCAAAATTTTTTTTATATTGTTTACATAAAATATCTACTTTGTCGGACACATTTGAGATGCTATAATTATTTTCTACGCTTTCACTATTCATTCCTATATTAAATAATCTTAATGCTTTTCTTCCAATTAGTGGAACTCCCCCATTCTTAATAACATAAATTTCTAATTTATATATTTTTTTATTAAATGTAACGTTTAAATTTAATTTCCCTATTGGTTTAAAACTAAATCCAATTTAATCCTTAAAGATTAGATCATTTTTGAATAGTGGAAATTTTCTAAAATGTCTGTAATAAATACGTTCTGAAATTACCGCATGAGTAGCATCTGTATCGATTTGAAAATTCATTGGAATATTTTCAACAATCAATTTAATAAAAAAGGGATTTATATTATTAAAATCATTCATTTTAAAAATATCTTCTTGGTGCAGATTGTTATCATTAACCATCTGATGCGACAAAAATTTGTGCGTTTTATTATTTTTCGTTTTACAAACACTTGCTAAATGACTTATATCTGCATTCAAATGAATCATGGTTTTTTCTTCCGCACACTTTGCATTTAATTACACGTGAGGTAGTGCCAGATGCACCCTGTATATTAGCGTTACTAAATGTTTTTTTATACCTTGCAATTTGATGAAGTTCCGATTTGACTTGAACACGTCGTTCCTTCCCCGCTGCTTCCTTGTTTTGGGCTAATTGCGTCATAGTTTCCAACGATGGAAACGGTGTCGAAGTGGGGTCGACTTCCAGAAGACGATCCAATATGGGGCCGCTTCCTATTCCCACGACGAAAATGTCTCGCATGACTGTGTTGATTTCGGAGCCAAATCCGCATCCCGCCGATAAACTCCGAACGCGCGCCGCCCTGGCCGCCACGGACTCTTCTTCATTTCGACGTGCCTTGTAAAATTTCATCCTGGCCGCAAAAAATTATTGCACTGGACTACAATGTTTAACTAGCTTATCCAGTAAATCTTCATACGACTTTTCTACGATGTTTTCGGGAACACATAAATTCCGTAACAATATATATATGCCCTCATGGAGAATGTTTAGGAGGATAGCACGTTTTTTAGTGTCGTTTTTGTCGAAGTTGTTCGCCACGATGAATTGATGGAGTTTTACCTTGAAAACTGTGATATCGTTCTTCTCGTGATGAAATTCATTCAACCTCCCAATTACACCACTGCTACTATCTTCCGTTTCTGCCATTGTACGTGGGTTACTGTTAGAGCCTCGTCGCCAATTATTGTGTATTACACGGGGATGGGGGAAGAGCACACTTGGAATTATAATAAACGGTTCACACTCGTTGCTAGCTCGCTTTATTCTATACTACGGCACACGAATATATACAAAAAACGTTCAACATAAAAAAGGATACTGCGCACATAGAATCGCGCCAATAACAAAATAAATATTAATTCGGATATATTACACTAAGATAATTGTGTAATCGTTGGGGCACCGATTTACTGAAGGGAGAGTATTGTCGCAGGCAGGGACAGGAAATATCATGTCGCTTCCTGTCCGCAGTATGTAAGCCCGTGCTCAGCGGAATTCAAGGACTTCCTCGATAATTGTTAATAAGTAATTTTTATGCTGATTAGGGAAATCGAGGAAGCTCTGTTGGACCGCCGGGGATTGGCTGTCGCGAATTAGCTGGCAGTCAAAGAGGTTGTCCCAACTCTGGTTAAGTGTCATAATAAATAGATAAGTTGAAAGTTTGTTCTTCATCTTGTTCTTCGCCAAGTAAGTAATCTCCCATTTTCCATTAAATTAGTCAATAATTATACCTTTTGCCTTTGTTCTCGAAGTTGCGACGACCCCCCATGTGACAATATATATAGTCACAGAAACAGAAACACCCTTTATTATTTTGGTATATATATATATATATATATATATATATATATATATATATATATATATATATATGATGATGATATTTGAGGTTTTCGCGGGTAAAATATGTTAATACAGGTTTTCGGGTGTTTTTCCGCGTGAATTGTGTAAATGTACGACGTTTCGATGAGCTCTCTGCCATCTTCATCAGGTATCTTCGCTTGTGTGGATCAAGGAATTACTGTACAGTAATTATTGTTATTTTTTCCAATCTATTTTGATATCCTTCTCTCCTAAGCTCCGCACCATACTTCTATCCCACATAATATTCTTCCTCCTGGTTTCGTCGTCTGTAATTCTAAAATAATTTTTCCTTCTGTTTTTTACTTTCACTTTTATTTTGCTTTCGTGCTCTCCGTGTGTAAGATGTGTTTCCGTCATTTCCACCGCTCTCTTTTGGTTCTGGTTCCCCCTCGGCATCATCAGATATAGCGACCTAAATTGAGGGCTTTTGTTTTCGGGTATGGTTAGGGTCACTCCTGATAGTTACGCGGAAATTCCTCCTTTTTCGTCGCTCGGGGTTCGCTCTGTTCCCGATCTCCTTGGGCCCGGCAGCAATTGTCTCTTTTCTATCTCAGGCTGGATGCGAGTGGTTCCAGTTTACATTGTACTCTGTCTTCTTCATCTTGTTGTAAACCTGACTTTTAATTTTCACCATTGTCAATATGCCGAACATGTTTCCCCCTCTTTTGAGGGGTCTGATGTATTCTTTTTAAATTAATTTTATCTAGTAACCGTCAACATTTCTTATTATTTTAACTTTTTCTGAATCACACTGACCTGACCAAACAGTGAATAATCATCTCAGTGTTCTATTTTAATGTACTTTTAACTGATGTTCTCAAATATGGAAAATACGAAATCTAACCTCAAAATGTACGCCATGTGCACGTGGTCGCACCTCACGTAGGATTTACTCTTAATTGTTTACAAGTAAGTCGCCCTTATTATCTCAATGCGTCCATAATTATCTTTACAGACTACTCTGTGATTTTTTATTACTATTTATTATTGTAATTATAAATGTAAATTCTGTGTTATATTAATGAAAAAAAAAACATTTTTAGGCTCTGAAGATGCACGCAGCTAGGTTCATAACAATATAGAGGACTTAAGCAAAAACTATATCTTTTATTGCTACCTACATTTCGTCTGGACTTGAATCTCTTTACTCCATTCTATTCTACATCATAACGTCCGTGAAACTCTTGCGGCTCATCTTAACAACATGTGATCGTTTATGCAATCCATACTCCGCCTGGCAGGACCGGAGATTCTAAGGACGACCAGATGTACATAAACAATACCAGTAAACTCGCCTCGATGAAGAACCGCCTAATATTCTTACTGGAATGTAAACGCCGGAATCTCATTCCTGGGTTCATCAAGAACAAGCTTAGATTTCGCAATTTCCCTGAAACAACCTCGCATTTTAATTACGGAAACTTGAGGACATCAACCATAGGGTAATGAAAGAATTTCTTAACTTAAGTATTAATGAATGTCACATGACTCTTAGAAATTTAAATAGTAGCACCACACATTTAGAACACATATTATCACGTAGTTTGCCAAATTATATATTTAAGGACCTTCTTAAAGTTCAAGAGAGGAGATACAATCGAATTTTTAACAATATTAAACACCGTCACTTGAAAAAAATATCTAGATTAGAGTCACCCCAAGTCAAACGCATAAACACAGATAAATGGATCATTAACTGCACAGACACTCCAATCCCTGAGGATATTAGCAATTTATTAGCGTGTGGACCTAAATTTTGTTTACCAGTTCATAATAATAACTAGATATTTTCTCCCTTCTCTCGAACGTTGAGAATATCCTTCAACATTGCCCGGAAACAGAAGAAGAGACTTAACCGAGCAAAAATTACTCATACTATAACTAATTTTGTTTTAACTCCTCACCCTCCTTAACCCTTACAAAAACATTTTGAAAAAAACAAAAACTTTTCTCAAAGACAATCCTCATTTACTAGTAACTCGTGCTGACAAACGCAACTGTACCGTAATTATGTCAAAACAAGATTATGAAACCAAATCCTTAGACCTTTTAAATGATACTGACACCTATAAGAAACTCAATAACGACCCTACACCTTCAGTGGAGAGGAAACTTAATAAATTAATTGATGATCTTTTTAAGAAAAACAATATTGACAAAATACTGCACAACATCTTAAATGCTACAATGGCTCTTGTACAACGTATTAAGGTTTGTCAAAAATTCACAAACCCTCAGTTCCCTTAAGACCTATTATTTCTTGTATAGATTGTCACTCGAAAAAACTAGCAATTTATATAGCCAAGATCATTGACATTTCTTTCATAAACTATAACCAATTTAGAATTAAGGACTCCTTTGAATTTGCAAACAAAATTAATAACTTTCAATTACCCCCAAATTTTCAAATTGTTTCCTTCGACGTCACTTCCCTCTTTACTAACATACTCCTTGATCCTGTACTAAATATCATCACTACTAACTTCCACCTTATTGAACCTAACACCCCTATCCCACTAACAACTTTCATTTCAATCATCACTTGTTTATTTAATCACACTTTTTTCAATTTTTCAATTTAATAATGTTTTTTATCAACAAATAACTGGCTGCCCTATGGGAGGTACCATCAGTCCTTCCATAGCTGAAATGGTTATGATTTCTCTGTTACATTTTTGCTCTGCTCGGGTCTCTTTCCAATTTACTTTTATTTATCAGTATGTAGACGATCTGATATGTGCCGTTCCGGCTAACGAAGTAAATAACACATTAGACATTTTTAACTCTTACAATCTCAAATTACAATTTACTGTAGAAACTGAAAAAGAGGGAACCGTACCCTTCCTGGATACTTTAGTATGTAGATTACCTAATAATTCCATAATTTTAGATTGGTACATTAAACCGACGAGTTCAGGAAGATGTACCTTCCTTTACCACTCAAAAAAGTACAAGTACAACACCGTTTTCGCTCTCAAAAATAGAATATTGCGCATCGTACATCCATCTCTCCATAATGTGAACTTGGCAAAACTGTTCCGCATATTACGGAATAACTCGTATCCCCTGTATTGCTGAAGAGACTTTTGTATAGCTCCCATGATCAGACAGTTGAACCTCGCAAGGACCCAGTTGCACTAGATGAAGTGGCTTTGCCGGAAACACGTACATACCATACTCTTTCGTAGATTGACTGTCTTTCTAACAAACTTACTAATATTTTCCGCTCTGTTTCTCCTAATGTGGTGGTAGCTTATAAGAACTGTAATACTCTTTCTTCACTTTGTTTTTTCCGTTTAAAAGACCCTATTCCCCCTTTCCAAAAACATAATGTAGTATATTCCATTAAATGTAAACAATGTGACCTTGTATATGTTGGTTAAACATCACAAAAACTTAGCAAACGTCTAACACAGCACAAAAGTGACGTCAAGCACAAACCACGATCTACAGGTCTCAGTGTACATTGCAACGACACTGACCAAACACCTGACTAAAATAACACCAAGGTAGTCACGTCAAAACGTAACACGTTCAAGAGAAACTTTCTCGAAATGTGCCATATACATTCCCAAAAAAAAAATGCATGAACTTCAAAAAAGGCATCGACTGACTAAGTAACATATACAGTAATCTATTATCATTACATAACTCCTAATCCCTCCTTTATTCAGAATTTCCGCTTTCCATTGTATTCACTTCTTATATATAAAAAAAACTTTTCTTCCCCCTGTCTCATTATGTATTACTCTTTGTCTATGTTTTTCTTATTATACAGTAATTATTGTTATTTTTTCCCCTCTATTTTGATATTCTTCTCTCCTAAGCTCCGCACCATACTTCTATCCCACATAATATTCTTCCTCCTGGTTTCGTCGTCTGTAATTCTAAAATAATTTTCCTTCTCTTTTTTACTTTCACTTTTATTTTCCTTTCATGCTCTGCGTGTGTAAGATGTGTTTCCGTCATTTCCACCGCTCTCTTTTCGTTCTGGTTCCCCCTCGGTATCATCAGATATAGCGACCTAAATTGAGGGCTTATGATTTCGGGTAATAGTTAGGGTCACTCCTGATAGTTACGCGGAAATTCCTCCTTTTTCGTCGCTCGGGGATCGCTCTGTTCCCGATCTCCTTGGGCCCGGCAGCAATTGTCTCTTTTCCATCTCAGGCTGGATGCGAGTGGTTCCAGTATACATTGTACTCTGTCTTCTTCATCTTGGTGTAAACCTGACTTTTAGTTTTCACTATTTCTAAATTGTCAATATGCAGAACATAATCCCCCCTCTTTTGCCTCTCTTCACATTCAGTTCGCGACACTGTCTTGTCCGGTCTGGTCAAATGTATTCTTTTTTAATTAATTTTAACTAGTAACCGTCAACATTTCTTATTATTTTAACTTTTTCTGAATCACACTGACCTGACCAAACAGTGAATAATCTTCTGTTTTACTGTACTTTTAACTGATGTCCTCAAATATGGAAAATACGAAATCTAACCTCAAAATGTACGCCATGTGCACGTGGTCGCACCTCACGTAGGATTTACTCTTAATTGTTTATAAGTAAGTCGCCCTTATTCTCTCAATGCGTCCATAATTATCTTTATAAACTACTCTGTTCTTTTTTTTACTATTTATTATTGTAATTATAAATGTAAATTCTGTATTATATCAATGAAAAAAAAACATTTTTAGGCTCTGAAGATACACACATGTGTGTGCGAAACGTTAGCTAGGTTCATAACAATATAGAGGACTTAAGCAAAAAACTACATCTTTTATTGCTACCTACATTTCGTTATATATATATATATATATATATATATATATATATATATATATATATATATATATATATATATAAGTTACCTGTCGTCCACAAAAGAGGGATGCTGTGGAACTGGTGATGCCGTCTCTCGATGCTGCTGCCCTTGGAGCTGTGTTCTTCGATGTCTGGAAGACCCCTTGGTGCGGAAGCAACGGAGATGATGTAGGTTTCTTTCCAATTAATCGTTAAAACGAAAGGAGCTTGATATTCGCTCAGGCCCTCTTTGGAAAAATCCGAACGACTGCGCCAATTATATTTTCGTGGTCGAACTTTGTGTTTTTAAAAACTGTTTATTTCCGAATTCTATGATACATTAAGCGATTTAGATTTAGACTTATTACAATTAATTACTACATTTGGATAATGACTGACAATAATGCCGACTGGCGTGGTAACGGCTTGAATAATAATAATAGTAATGCTCTAATAGTAATGCTGGAGAGCCTTAATGCTACTCCTATTTTTATAATATAAAACTAACAGCTAAGCATAAAAACATCTGGCGGAAATTACTCCGCACATAGATAAGCATAAAATAAGCGACTAAACATATTATAGAAATATGCATAATTAAACAATAGGATTAATTTATGATAAACAATTAATAGTCTTTTGTGGACGACAGGTAACTCCTCCCTCCTTAGATTCGACTCGTAGGGGAAGAATCGATAGAGTTTCCGGGGATGAAGTATTTTCGCCTAAAATATTTCGTAACTAAGGTCACTGCACTCGCGAAAATTAGGAAGTATAGTAGGAGCGTCCATGCACTGGGTTTTAGGGGAATCACTTGTTCCGGCACTATATAGTTTTGGGCAAACACAGGGTTGTCCAATTTTAGTCTTTTTAGCTGAACAGAGAAGTTTTTCACATTAAAATTGTTCAACAAGGGCTTCACTGCTCTGATGAGGACGGGGCTTCCGAAAGTTTCCTCGATTTTCGGTATTATGTAGTTCCGAAAGGTCAGGTCACATTTGTCTGGTTGGATCAGGAAAATTCCTTGCAGGTTCCGTGATTCTTCTCGGTCAGGACAGGTGATCTTAATTCCTTCACTTGTGGTAAATACAGCAAGGAATTGATTGGTATCGGGCACTTTCTCCAGGTGGTTATTTTGAATTTCTAATTTTGTGAATTTACAATTTTTGCTCGATCCATTCTTAAGAAGTTCAGTTTCGCAGTCTGCTTTATAGTTGATAAGCAGATTATCACTGCATTGATATCGTTGACTAACGCCCAAACACATTATGCCAATACATTGGCATGATAAGAGAAAAAATAAATACAAATTCAAATTTAAATTTAGGAAAAAACTAATGAAAACTGGTCCAGGTAAAAATCGGGACCGAAATGTCCTTAAACTACAAAATTCGACCGAGATGTCATTAAACTAAATCTCGACCGAAATGTCTCTAAACTAAACAACAAGATTAATAAGTCCTTAATTTTAAATCAACTATGCAAATGTTAATAATTTAAAATCTTTATTTAGTATTATAAACTATTAATAAAAAATCTTATATGTAATAAAATATTGAAAATTAAAATAATTCCACACAGTTCTTCTGTAGATTTAGTGCATACAGTTTTTCGTACTCTGAACTAATGAACTCAAATAAATAAATAAATAAATAAATAAATCAGTAAATAAATAAAAATATAATTAAATAAATAAATGTCCATTAAAAAATTGAAATTAATTAAATAATCATTATAATTAAAAAATGATTTTTAGATTCCATATAATATTAAACAATATTGCCATTAACAAATAAATTCCTAAAATTCATTTTGTCCAAAATATAATTCTAAATGACAAATTTTATTTAAGTATAGTGTATATTAACAGTATTTTTAAAATAAGATAATGATAATATTAATCTCATTAATAATTTATACATTAAAACTGTAATATCTTGTGTTAACGATATTACCTTACTAAATAGTTATTCATTCGCATTATTAATTTTAAAATTGCCTATCTGTATTATTCAATGCATGTCGTGGTACTAGCCAGAGAAGTAGTTGTTTCAGAAGGTAGTTATTAGTTGTTAAGTTATTAGCTTTTAAGTTTTTGATTTGTTATTACCAGCGGATATGGTAATTAACATTGTATAATATGAAGAGCAAGAAAGTACAATAAATAATTGATTTATTATAATAAACAAGTGATTAACAGAGTTTATAGAATAGAAATAATTTAATTCACTTCTACCAATATACTCAGGGGATATGAGACATTGAGTTAAAAAAATATTAGAAATAAAATAATATTAATAATAATTGTACATACAAGTGCATAACATAATAAAATAGATTATAATTAACAATAATTTATTAACTAGTAATTTTAGAATGTTATTAAATTTAAAAGAAATCAATAATAATTACTTCTATTTTATTAAAATAGTAACATTAGATAATTAGTGTGATATTATAGTCAATAATAATAATAATATAAATATAATGATAATTAATTGCTGTAAATTTATTTTGACTTTTATGACCAATATTAGAAATAATTTTTTTAGAGATATAATTTTAGATCAAATTAAACAATAGCAAACATTTCAAATTAAGTTTAAGTATTATAACAATTTACTTTAAAATAATAGTTACTAAATAAGTACAAATTGCTACTGTAATTATTAGAATGTTCAAGATGATCGTATATATTGTCCACTATAGAAAATAATTTTAATAAACCTAGATTACGAAAAATAGGGCATTAACTTTAACCCATCAAATTAGGATTAGCCAAATTAGAAAAAACGAAACACACATTTGTACATCATTACGATTTGAATAATATTTATGAAGAGGTAGATAGATTAAATTTTCAATATGAGTTTTTGAGAAGAACCATGAGTAACGTCTCTGAATTTAAAAGAGAATTTCAAAATTACGAAAAAAGATTGAATTACTCCCGGAATGACATAATCACTAAAATTGAAACGATACAACTGAGTGTTAAACCGAA
The DNA here is from genome assembly GCA_963969525.1 of Ontholestes murinus. Lineage (NCBI taxonomy): Eukaryota > Metazoa > Arthropoda > Insecta > Coleoptera > Staphylinidae > Ontholestes > Ontholestes murinus. Next base: position 55,484 of record CAXAKX010000712.1, read on the forward strand.
ACGTATAAAAAGAGGTCTAATCGACGGCTTAGGCACAATAATAAAAACCATTAGCGGAAACATGGACGCCCGCGATAGTAAAAGAATTGATGAAATCTTGAGACATTTGGCAAATAATCAAAATAACTTACAAAATCAACTTAAATTTGGATACAGCGTTAGTACCAAAATTATTCAAAATTTTAATACAACACTACAAAATATTGCTCACAACCAAAATTTATCACGATCCAGAACATTACAATTACATACAATTTATAAAGAAACCATTGACCATCAACACGTTCTTTTTGTGAAAGACCTGTACAATGAACTCGCGTTACTTTTCGGCATAATCGGAAATGTCTTACAAAGAGTTATGAGTTCATTAACCTTCTGTAAATTAAAGGTTCTAAACCCGGATATAATAAGGCCTCAAGATTTATTTGAAGAATTACGTAAAATCTCTATTCATTACAACGAAAAGTTACCTTTTGAATTAAAATCGGAAAATATATTAGACTTTGAATCAATAATAACAATTAATTGTAAAATCGAAGAAACAAAGATTCACTACTTCCTGTCCTTGCCAATCAATTACGAACAATCTTTTGACCTCTACACAATGTATCCGATTCCGTTAAAACATGAGTCTGAATATTTTACTATCATTCCGAATATTAATACGTTACTCAAGTCGAAAATAGACTCAAAAGTTTTGCCTCTAAATGATATGTGTTTGGGCGTTAGTCGACGATATCAATGCAGTGATAATCTGCTTATCAACTATAAAGCAGACTGCGAAACTGAAATTCACAAAATTAGAAATTCAAAAT
>CAXAKX010000713.1:0-10000 GCA_963969525.1 Ontholestes murinus
GTACGCGTACGTACATCGTCCGTGCTCGTTTTTGTTTGTTTGTTTGTTTGTTTGTTTGTGCCAATATTTATTATTTGTATATGTATATATAATATATATATGTAATATTATCTCTCTGGTGGTTACAATCGGTAGTATATTTTATTTAAAATAAATATGTTTGTTATAACGGATGACGGACCGCGCGCGCGCCCATACAGAATGCATCCGTAGTAAGGCGGCGCGATGCGAGCATCCCTCTCTGGAAGAATGGGATATATACTCCCAAAACTTCAGTGTCTTTTTATGTTTCTTTCAAACAGACGACGGATCAGCCACACGAGTCAACCGAGATCGGATATATCATATCTGGTATGATATCGTCGATCGGTCGGTCAAAACGAGAGAGATGCGAACGTCCGGTTCGTATATAGAGTACACACACAGTGTGTTGTTGTGTGTACAAAAATACAGTGTGAGTAATACGCTTCGACGCATCAGTTCTACGTATATAAATATACGAGTTTTTCAGATGCGAGAAGCCGAACGTCAGATCGTCAGTGTATCTGTTTCGCGTACACACATATATTGTGCGACACAAAAATACGTTAATGATCCTTCCGCAGGTTCACCTACGGAAACCTTGTTACGACTTTTACTTCCTCTAAATGATCAAGTTTGGTCATCTTCCCAGCAACATCGACGAACGTCGAAACGTCACCGAGTACCGGTCCGAAGACCTCACTAAATCATTCAATCGGTAGTAGCGACGGGCGGTGTGTACAAAGGGCAGGGACGTAATCAACGCGAGCTTATGACTCGCGCTTACTGGGAATTCCTCGTTCATGGGGAACAATTGCAAGCCCCAATCCCTAGCACGAAGGAGGTTCAGCGGGTTACCCGGACCTTTCGGCCAGGGAGGACACGCTGTCTCCTTCAGTGTAGCGCGCGTGCGGCCCAGAACATCTAAGGGCATCACAGACCTGTTATTGCTCATTCTCGTGCGGCTAAAAGCCACTTGTCCCTCTAAGAAGAATTGATTGTACGCCGACAGTAAAAATCAAACGAGCGGCACGCACGACCGTTTGCACGACCGTGACGATACCGACGCCGACCTTTGAGATGTCGAAAGTACGCCTAGTTAGCAGGCTAGAGTCTCGTTCGTTATCGGAATTAACCTGACAGATCACTCCACCAACTAAGAACGGCCATGCACCACCACCCACCGAATCAAGAAAGAGCTCTCAATCTGTCAATCCTTCCGGTGTCTGGGCCTGGTGAGGTTTCCCGTGTTGAGTCAAATTAAGCCGCAGGCTCCACTCCTGGTGGTGCCCTTCCGTCAATTCCTTTAAGTTTCAGCTTTGCAACCATACTTCCCCCGGAACCCAAAAGCTTTGGTTTCCCGGAAGCTGCCCGCCGAGTCATCGGAGGAACGTCGGCGGATCGCTGGCTGGCATCGTTTATGGTTAGAACTAGGGCGGTATCTGATCGCCTTCGAACCTCTAACTTTCGTTCTTGATCAATGAAAACGTTTTTGGCAAATGCTTTCGCTTTAGTCCGTCTTGCGACGATCCAAGAATTTCACCTCTAACGTCGCAATACGAATGCCCCCATCCGTTCCTATTAATCATTACCTCGGGGTTCCGAAAACCAACAAAATAGAACCGAGGTCCTATTCTATTATTCCATGCACTAAGTATTCAGGCGAAGTTTTAGCCTGCTTTAAGCACTCTAATTTGTTCAAAGTAAACGTGCCGGCCCACCTCGACACTCAGTGAAGAGCACCGCGATGGGATTTCAAGTTGAGCCGCCCTCGCGGGCTAAGCTCACCGGCAGGACGTCCCGCGGGCACGCCAGTTGGACACCGCGAGCGATGAACCGGCGGCGCGGGACACAGATTCGACTACGAGCTTTTTAACCGCAACAACTTTAATATACGCTATTGGAGCTGGAATTACCGCGGCTGCTGGCACCAGACTGGCCCTCCAATTGATCCTCGTTAAAAGGTTTAGAGTGTTCTCATTCCGATTACGGGGCCTCGGATGAGTCCCGTATCGTTATTTTTCGTCACTACCTCCCCGTGCCGGGAGTGGGTAATTTGCGCGCCTGCTGCCTTCCTTGGATGTGGTAGCCGTTTCTCAGGCTCCCTCTCCGGAATCGAACCCTGATTCCCCGTTACCCGTTACAACCATGGTAGGCGCAGAACCTACCATCGACAGTTGATAAGGCAGACATTTGAAAGATGCGTCGCCGGTGCGAGACCGTGCGATCAGCAATAAGTTATTCAGATTCACCAAGTTGTACGATGAACGGACTCGCGTCCGACACCGATTGGTTTTGATCTAATAAAAGCGCTCCTTCCGTCTCCGGTCGGAACTCTGTTTGCATGTATTAGCTCTAGAATTACCACAGTTATCCAAGGATAAGTGGTACGATCTAAGGAACCATAACTGATTTAATGAGCCTTTCGCGGTTTCACCTTAATTTGGCTTGTACTGAGACATGCATGGCTTAATCTTTGAGACAAGCATATGACTACTGGCAGGATCAACCAGGGAGCTGTGTTTAGTCGCGCACACTCGAGCGGCGGCGCTTACGCGCGCGCGCGCCCGGTGTAACGACGAGCTCATTTATTTATAATAAAGAGGTGGTTCGAAATTCTGCTCTGCTGAACGGAACATCGCACATATCCCGGTTTACGCGTGCACGGACCCCCGACGTTAACGTGTCACTCCATTGGTATACAGAGCACGCCAGTAAAACACCTATCCCGCCCCTGTGGCGGGGTCAAGACGGTGGACGTGATGCAACTTGTGTAAAAGACACGAAACGCGGGGCGGCGGTTGTGCTACGGCGATATTACGACTAGACGTTCACACATTTATGCAGACCCACGACTTTTTTTGTTTGATAATGCGCCCGGAGACACACACGTGAGCACACGACGGCACATGTACACGAGCACACGGCGGCCGGCCGGCGGTGTGAACACCAAGAATTCGTAATTCTGCTCTCTGCTGAACGGAACATCGCACATATCCCGGTTTACGCGTGCACGGACCCCCGACGTTAACGTGTCACTCCATTGGTATACAGAGCACGCCAGTAAAACACCTATCCCGCCCCTGTGGCGGGGTCAAGACGGTGGACGTGATGCAACTTGTGTAAAAGACACGAAACGCGGGGCGGCGGTTGTGCTACGGCGATATTGCGACTAGACGTTCACACATTTATGCAGACCCACGAATTTTTTTGTTTGATAATGCGCCCGGAGACACACACGTCAGCACACGACGGCACATGTACACGAGCACACGGCGGCCGGCCGGCGGTGTGAACACCAAGAATAGGAGTGGAGAGACTCTCGGTCCACACAACTCCGAAATGCATCAATATATCATATATATGGCATGAGAGAGAAGAGAAATTTTATAAATTTCACATCTCGCCAAGGCTTACACACACTACAAAAAACATCATTGTTCGTTAGATTGAAAATCATCGTCTCGGCCAAGGGGACCACGCGCTCGGGTCCCCCGAACGTCTGACTTTATGATGATATATATATTTCAATCAACATAAGTTTTCATTCTCGCTCGGAATTCGGTGAGTTATTGCATTTGAATTTTCACGGAGTTTTTACGCACCGCTACTTTAAAAATATTACATGTTCAGTCTACATGTTGCTCGCATAAGGGCCATACGCATAAACGAATATACGAAATGGGTCCCGCGAACGTGCTATTCGGACAGGTTCAAACTACCTGTTAGAGTTTTCAACACCGAACTGTCCGGACACGGCGAGGCCGTGATTTTATATTCAACAGACGGTATATATATATGGTGGGTGAGAGACAAGAAAAAAATTTCCTCGGGCGGCAACTGATTTCTCGCGTCTCGTTTTATTAAAACATCGAACTGTCCAGACACGGCGAGGCCGTGATTTTATTTTCAACAGACGATAATAACACGATGATGATATATATTTATATATGTAGTAAAATACGGGGAACGATTTTTGTATGAGGCACAACCGACACACAAACCACACACATCTTATTATATATTATAATAGAGTAGCAGATTGGTGCAACACTGAGACCTCGGCGTTCCCCCAAACAAGAGATAAAACTAAAAACACGCCGGCCGACTTATTACACGTAACGTATATAATGGCATTACACTACTACACTGGTGTTGTTGTGTCGCCCGTTGCCGTGTGTCGTCGCCCGCCGTTGTTCCTCGTTCGTCTCTCCGGTTTCGTCGTCGTTTTATTAAATACATCGAACTGTCCAGACACGTGAGGCCGTGATTTTATTTTCAACAGACGATGATGATATTTTATGTGTATTAATATGATGGGGAACGATTATATGAGGCACACCGAACACGCAAAACCACACACATCTTCTTATTATATATTATATATAATACTAGAGAAGTAGCAGCTTGGTGAACACACTGAGACCTCGCGTTCCCCCACAAGAGATAAAAACTAAAAACACGCCGGCCGACTTATTACACGTAACGTATATAATGGCATTACACTACTACACTGGTGTTGTTGTGTCGCCCGTTGCCGTGTGTCGTCGCCCGCCGTTGTTCGTCGTTCGTCTCTCCGGTTCGTCGTCGTTTTATTAAATACATCGAACTGTCCAGACACGTGAGGCCGTGATTTTATTTTCAACAGACGATGATGATATTTTATGTGTATTAATATGATGGGGAACGATTATATGAGGCACACCGAACACGCAAAACCACACACATCTTCTTATTATATATTATATATAATACTAGAGAAGTAGCAGCTTGGTGAACACACTGAGACCTCGCGTTCCCCCACAAGAGATAAAAACTAAAAACACGCCGGCCGACTTATTACACGTAACGTATATAATGGCATTACACTACACTGGTTGTTGTGTCGTCGCCCGTTGCCGTGTGTCGTCGCCCGCCGTTGTTCGTCGTTCGTCTCTCCGGTTCGTCGTCGTTTTATATTAAATACATCGAACTGTCCAGACACGTGAGGCCGTGATTTTATTTTCAACAGACGATGATGATATTTTATGTGTTTTAATATGATGGGGAACGATTATATGAGGCACACCGAACACGCAAAACCACACACATCTTCTTATTATATATTATATATAATACTAGAGAAGTAGCAGCTTGGTGAACACACTGAGACCTCGCGTTCCCCCACAAGAGATAAAAACTAAAAACACGCCGGCCGACTTATTACACGTAACGTATATAATGGCATTACACTACACTGGTTGTTGTGTCGTCGCCCGTTGCCGTGTGTCGTCGCCCGCCGTTGTTCGTCGTTCGTCTCTCTGTCCGTCGCATAGGGCAAAAATTTGTTAAAAATTTTATTTTACCTATGCGACGGTTTATTAAAGCCAAAAGGATATTTATTTCGGCGTTTCTTTGCGATATATATACATATACTGCTCGCCTGGTCGTTCTTTTTCAATCTTCCACTTTTCACCCGAACGACCTGCACCACCCATATAGCTGTTTGATGCATATTTGTACAGAATAACGGCGAGAAATTAAATTTTTATTTTTCCACCTAGCGCTGCCCGAAAATATCATTTGTGTGTGAAACAAGACGAAACGAAGCGTAATACTCGACTTTATTTGCGTAAATCGAAAATTCGCTCATCGCACCGTGCACCACCATATATATGTCTCTCGCACACAGGTACCGAATAACGCTTTCGGCATCGTGCGCACCGACCGACCGCCGCATTTAACTTTTTCGCACGCCCGTACCGAATAACGCTTTTAGCATCGTGCGCGCCGACCGACCGACCGACCGACCGCCTCATATATATGTTTCTCGTACATAGGTATCGAATAACGGCAGAAATTATTTTTATTTTATTAAAATAAAATTTTCGTTAATTCGCTTACTCGATACGAAAGGACACATCGGCGAGTGGAAATAAAGCGGACCGAAGTTAAAACGTTCGACATTAGGTTTTTCGCACACCGGTACCGAATAACGCTTTCGACCTGCACCGCCCATACAGCTGTTTGATGCATATTTGTACAGAATAACGGCGAGAAATTTTATTTTTATTTTTCCACTTAGCACTGCCCGAAAATATCATTTGTGTGTGAAACAAGACGAAACGAAGCGTAATACTCGACTTTATTTGCGTAAAATGAAAATTCGCTCATCGCACCGTGCACCACCATATATATATGTCTCTCGCACACAGGTACCGAATAACGCTCTCGGCATCGTGCACACCGACCGACCGCCGCATATAAGTTTTTCGCCCGCCCGTACCGAATAACGCTTTTAGCATCGTGCACACCGACCGACCGCCTCATATATATGTTTTTCGTACACAGGTACCGAATAACGGCAGAAATTATTTTTATTATATTAAAATAAAATTTTCGTCAATTCGCTTATTCGCACCGACCGACCGCCTAATATATATGTTTTTCGTACACAGGTACCGAATAACGGCAGAAATTATTTTTATTTTAATAAAATAAAATTTTCGTCAATTCGCTTATTCGCACCGACCGACCGCCTCATATATATGTTTTTCGTACACAGGTACCGAATAACGGCAGAAATTATTTTTATTTTAATAAAATAAAATTTTCGTCAATTCGCTTATTCGCACCGACCGACCGCCTCATATATATGTTTTTCGTACACAGGTACCGAATAACGGCAGAAATTATTTTTATTTTAATAAAATAAAATTTTCGTTAATTCGCTTACACGATGCGAAAGGACAGATCGGCGAGTGGAAATAAAGCGGACCGAAGTGAAAACGTTCGACTTTAGGTTTTTCGCACACAGGTACCGAATAACGCTTTTAGCATCGTGCACACCGACCGACCGCCGCGTACAATTATTTCGCACGCCCGTACCGAATAACGCTTTTGGCATCGTGCACACCGACCGACCGCCTCACATATATATTTTTCGTACATAGGTACCGAATAACGGCAGAAATTATTTTTATTTTAATAAAATAAAATTTTCGTCAATTCGCTTATTCGCACCGACCGACCGCCTCATATATATGTTTTTCGTACACAGGTACCGAATAACGGCAGAAATTATTTTTATTTTCATAAAATAAAATTTTCGTTAATTCGCTTACACGATGCGAAAGGACAGATCGGCGAGTGGAAATAAAGCGGACCGAAGTGAAAACGTTCGACTTTAGGTTTTTCGCACACAGGTACCGAATAACGCTTTTAGCATCGTGCACACCGACCGACCGCCGCGTACAATTATTTCGCACGCCCGTACCGAATAACGCTTTTGGCATCGTGCACACCGACCGACCGCCTCACATATATATTTTTCGTACATAGGTACGGAATAACGGCAGAAATTATTTTTATTTTATTAAAATAAAATTTTCGTCAATTCGCTTATTCGCACCGACCGACCGCCTCATATATATGTTTTTCGTACACATGTACAGAATAACGGCAGAAATTATTTTTATTTTATTAAAATAAAATTTTCGTTAATTCGCTTACGCGATACGAAAGGACACATCGACGAGCGGAAATAAATGTGAACCGTGGTAAAAATTTCGTAATTATTTCGTGTCGATCGAAATTTCGCTTTTCGCACCGTGCACACCGACCGACCGCCACACCGGTACAGAATGACTGTCGAAATTTCTTTTATCATTCGATAATATAATATTCGTTCGTTCGCTCGCTCGCAGGAAACGTAAGGAAAAAAGATCGACGAGCGGAAATTAATTGCGAACCGTGGTAAAAGTTTCGAAATTATTTCTTGTCGAAATTATTTTTATAATATTAAAATATAATATGCGTTAATTCGCTTACGCGATACGAAAGGACACATCGACGAGCGGAAATAAATGCGAACCGTGGTAAAAATTTCGTAATTATTTCGTGTCGATCGAAATTTCGCTTTTCGCACCGTGCACACCGACCGACCGCCACACCGGTACAGAATGACTGTCGAAATTTCTTTTATCATTCGATAATATAATATTCGTTCGTTCGTTCGTTCGCTCGCACGAAACGTAAGGAAAAAAGATCGACGAGCGGAAATAAATTGCGAACCGTGGTAAAAGTTTCGAAATTATTTCGAAATTATTTCTTGTCGAAATTTCGGTTTTAGCTCCGTGCACACCGACCGACCGACCGCCACATATAGGTTTTTCGTACATAGGTACCGAATAACGGCAGAAATTATTTTTATTATATTAAAATATAATATTCGTTAATTCGCTTACGCGATACGAAAGGACACATCGACGAGCGGAAATAAATGCGAACCGTGGTAAAAATTTCGTAATTATTTCGTGTCGATCGAAATTTCGCTTTTCGCACCGTGCACACCGACCGACCGCCACACCGGTACAGAATGACTGTCGAAATTTCTTTTATCATTCGATAATATAATATTCGTTCGTTCGTTCGTTCGCTCGCACGAAACGTAAGGAAAAAAGATCGACGAGCGGAAATAAATTGCGAACCGTGGTAAAAGTTTCGAAATTATTTCTTGTCGAAATTATTTTTATAATATTAAAATATAATATTCGTTAATTCGCTTACGCGATACGAAAGGACACATCGACGAGCGGAAATAAATGCGAACCGTGGTAAAAATTTCGAAATTATTTCGTGTCGATCGAAATTTCGCTTTTAGCATCGTGCACATCGACCCACCGGCCGCCACATATAGGTCAATCGCACACCGGTACCGGATGACTGTCGAAAGTTCTTTTACTATACGATAATATAAAATTCGTCCATTCGCTCGTTCGAAACGAAAGGAAACATTGGTGGTAAGTGTGAAAATTGCGAAATTTAACCACCACTCACGCCTTATTTAACATACATTCGTTACGGATATGGGTACAGAAAAACGGTAATTAATTATATCACTTTACGTACCGAATAGCGGCCGCAAATGTGATCCCTATTCGTGTACCGAATAACGGCCGCAGATGTGATGCCTATTCGTGTACCGAATAACGGCCGCAGATCTGATGTCCATTCGTGTACAGAATAACGCCCATCGATCATTTAAAAAAAAAATATCGTTTATCCATTGTAATTTTTACCAGCAGCATTATTATTATATATCATCATATCATCAATTAATATTTTTATTTATTATTTATATTATTGTTATTTTATGTTTAACTGCTGTGGCTGAATAAAACTGGTATGATGATGGATGAAATAAATATTTTATTAATTTATTAACATTTTTCGTTCGTAATAATTTTAAGAACACCCACATTATTTTTGTTAAAAAAAAAAAAATTTGTACAATGTACTCTTCTCCTTTCGTTCGTTGTTAAAATAAATTTTTGTGTTGTTAATAAAAATAGGTGTACCTGCCGCCCATTAACTCTACAACTAAACTAATGTAAGAAGTAGTAATGGTTTTAGTCGCCTCTTTTTCTCCACACACACAACACTCACAACACTCGTTCTTCTTTCACAACAACATGCGATGATAAGATCGAACGAGATAGTCTGTGTGTGGTGGTTTTTTTTTTTTATTTTTGTGTGTGTCTCTCTCTCTCGATGATGAAAATATATTATGTGAACTGATGTGCGCGAACAGAGACCGACCCGACGATTTTCGGCGTCTCTGCTCTATACACACACACATCATCACATCATCATCAAAAAAAATTATCAATTTTAATTTCTTCAAATATATGAATAAATGAATGCATATTTTCGAGGTGTACGATCACGACGTACGTACACGTACACGTACTTTAGTGCGCACATTGATGTACAACATGTATTTATCCGTGTATGTTCGGGCGCTCGTTTATCACACACGGTTGTGTGCTGCGCGGCGTGTGTGTGTGTGCGTGCCCAAATAAGTCTGATAACTGGACACGAAGCAAGCCTATGCTCGTGTCACATGCAGACATACGTGCAAACAACACATCAACAACGACAACACAACAGCACACGATGTGTGTGTGATGAGAAAACGACGGCGGCTCGAACGAATAAA
>CAXAKX010000713.1:12500-27500 GCA_963969525.1 Ontholestes murinus
CAGGACCCGCTTCCCGACCAAGCCCGACACGCCCCGGTCCTCAGAGCCAATCCTTATCCCGAAGTTACGGATCCAATTTGCCGACTTCCCTTACCTACATTATTCTATCGACTAGAGGCTGTTCACCTTGGAGACCTGCTGCGGATATGGGTACGAACCGGCAGGATACTCGACGTGGCCCTCTCCTGGATTTTCAAGGTCCGAGGGGAAGATCCGGACACCGCCGCAACTGCGGTGCTCTTCGCGTTCCAAACCATATCTCCCTGCTAGAGGATTCCATGGAACTCGAACGCTCATACAGAAAAGAAAACTCTTTCCGGATCTCCCGACGGCGTCTCCAGGTCTTTTTGGGTTGCCCCGACGAACTCTCTTGCGAGGGCACGACTTATTAACGGTTCCGCTGCCGGGTTCCGGAATAGGAACCGGATTCCCTTTCGCCCGTTGGGTGTGATTTTTATCAACAATGTAACAAATATATGTTTATAAAATGTCATCGCCATTGAGATACACCAACATCAACATCGGCTTTCGCCTAGGGCTTAGGATCGACTGACTCGTGTGCAACGGCTGTTCACACGAAACCCTTCTCCACGTCAGTCCTCCAGGGCCTCGCTGGAGTATTTGCTACTACCACCAAGATCTGCACCGACGGCGGCTCCAGACGGGCCCACGCCCAATCCTTCTGCGCACACCGCCGCGACCCTCCTACTCGTCAGGGCTTCATGGCCGGCCACTACGAGTAGTGGCCGTACACCGCACATGCCGCTGACGGTCGAGTATAAGCATAACGCTTTAGCGCCATCCATTTTCAGGGCTAGTAACTTCGTCAGGTGAGTTGTTACACACTCCTTGGCGGATTCCGACTTCCATGGCCACCGTCCTGATGTCTTAAGTTACCAACACCTTTCATGGTATCCCATAAGCGTTAATTTAGGCGCTTTAACTCGACGTTTGGTTCATCCCACAGCGCCAGTTCTGCTTACCAAAAGTGGCCCACTTGGCACTCTGATCCGATCTCGCGGCTTCATCGTTTGAGCAAGCCGGAGATCTCACCCATTTAAAGTTTGAGAATAGGTTGAGGTCGTTTCGACCCCAATGCCTCTAATCATTCGCTTTACCGGATGAGACTCGCTCACCGGAGCGCCAGCTATCCTGAGGGAAACTTCGGAGGGAACCAGCTACTAGATAGTTCGATTGGTCTTTCGCCCCTATACCCAGTTCCGACGATCGATTTGCACGTCAGAATCGCTACGGACCTCCATCAGGGTTTCCCCTGACTTCGTCCTGACCAGGCATAGTTCACCATCTTTCGGGTCCCAGCATGTACGCTCTTGGTGCGCCTCAGCTCGCAATGAGCACGAGACGCCCCGGGAGTGCAGCGCGGGATCGTAGTCCCGCACGTCTTCCCTAGGCACGCGCTAGGCACGGCCTTCACTTTCATTACGCCTTTAGGTTTCGCTAAGTCCCAATGACTCGCGAACATGCTAGACTCCTTGGTCCGTGTTTCAAGACGGGTCCTGAAAGTACCCAAAGCTAAAGCGTCGCCGACGGGCGTATAAACGGAGTCTGTCCGAGGACACCGTCGCCAGCAGTCGAACGGGTCCGGCGGAGTCGAGGCACGAGTCCCCAGACGCCCACCAGATATCCGCAAGCACTTGCGACGGGCCGGACGCGAATTAAGTATCGCGGCCCCGCGCCACTGCTATACCGTCGGGCGAGCAGGCCGGGAGACGGGGGTCCGAACGGAAACGGCCCGAAGGCGCCACTCGGTCTCCACCCCGATCCTTAGGCCTGCACCCAACGGGTCGCGACGTCCTACTAGGGGAGAAGTGCACGAGTTCGTCACCCCGAAAACAGAGAGAGGACGGAGCGATCGTCGGACCGAGGTCCGTGACCGTCTCACAAGCGCCCAACACTCCAGAGCAGACGAGACACGCTGAATCTCCCCATTCGACCTTTCGGGTTTCTCAGGTTTACCCCTGAACGGTTTCACGTACTATTGAACTCTCTCTTCAAAGTTCTTTTCAACTTTCCCTCACGGTACTTGTTCGCTATCGGTCTCGTGGTTATATTTAGCCTTAGATGGAGTTTACCACCCACTTAGGGCTGCACTCTCAAGCAACCCGACTCTGAGGAGAGATCCTCCCGCTGTCGACGGCGATCGCTACGGGCCTGGCACCCTCTATGGGTAGTGGCCCCGTTCAAGAAGGACTTGGACGCACCGTACGACCTCGGGATGACGGATCCTCCCTAACACCACATTTCCCGGCGACAACGCGTAAGACGGCCGCGGGATTCGGTGCTGGGCTTTTCCCTGTTCGCTCGCCGCTACTAAGGGAATCCTGGTTAGTTTCTTTTCCACCGCTTAGTAATATGCTTAAATTCAGCGGGTACTCCCACCTGCTCTGAGGTCTGAATCAAATATATGTGTATATATATTATGTTAAGAGAGTGTGCGGTGCGGAACGCTCAAACGCGTAAACACACGGTGTACACGCACGGCCAGACGTCCTCAGAATTTCATATACATATATAATATATATATTTTTTCTAGGAAACGACGACCGGTGTTCTCCGCGGACGAACTTGACGACCGTCACATCGCCTCATCTCGAGTGTCTCGAGACGTCGACGACGACGACGATCATCTCGTCTGTACGCCGGTAAGGACGACCTCACCTCTCTCTAGCGTGTGTTAACGCAAGCGAAAACACGGTTCGTTCGTTCGTTTAGTCAAACGACAGTTTTTGATTTAAGAGGGCGGATCTTTCGTCGAGACGAAAAACAGCGAACCTCCAATTTGGTCCCGACGTTCCCCACAAACGCACATCACACACACCACGAGCGTTTTTCAGCGCGAAAGTGCCACGGACAGTGCGTTAGAGAACCGGACAGTCTTGGAAATAGAAACGACCCTCAGCCAGGAATGGTCCAGGAACAGTATCCAAGGACCGCAATGTGCGTTCGAAATGTCGATGTTCATGTATCCTGCAGTTCACAATAAGACGCGCAATTAGCTGCGTTCTTCATCGACCCACGAGCCAAGTGATTCACCGTTCAGGGTAGTGTACTAGAGCGTTTTGAGAAACGAGTCAGAGGCGAACCTCCGATCTTGTATTCTACAACACTTGGTGACTGACATTATTAATAATGTGTGTGAAATGTGTGCGTGCACGTTCACCCACTGTCGACAAAATTTTCGCAACGGACAGTTTTCGAGGAGGCGCCGGGCCATACACCTACTACTACTACTAGTGGTGGTGTGTGACTAGCGGCCAGAGTCGTGTATTCCTTGGAATCGTCGTCTCGAATCGCCGAACAAGCGTGCGTTCGTGAGTACACCACTGGCACAGGACCGCCCCGCGCTCTCGGCGCGGTTGGTTATTACACCGGCGATGACCAAGTGTGCGCGCGTGTTTGTGTACAACACTCACCGCTTGTGTCCGGGCGAACGGTACCACTGATACCGGACCACGACTCCGACACATCCCCCAAATACTAACTGCGCATATACTTTTTCTCCAACAGGCGGATACTATTGTGTTTTATCGTCGTAAACAGAAAAATTGTCGACATTTTCGAGAAATAAAGTGTGGCCGGGCGAAATACATTCAAAACCCATTTTACAGTTGAATTTACACAGTGAAGCGTTATAAAACAACCGTAACAAAACCAGGGTGCCCGGAACAAAAACAGATGACGGATCTCGGCAATTCGAGATGCGAACACCCAACGTGTGTTTTCTCGACATATGTCTTCGTACATATCGCACAATGTATTATATTAATATATATATATATTTATATGTAAAAGCAAGGTGACGGATCTCTCGTCGATAAGATACACATACAACGCACATTATTATCGTGTTTGTTGTATTTTCTCGAATCTCGAGATGCGAACACCCAGTGCCACACCGCATCAACAAACATTTCAGATGGCGGGTGACTGAGGACCGCTCGGCCTTCCTACGAGCGGTCCCATGAGACGCAGCACGTGTACGCGTACGTACATCGTCCGTGCTCGTTTTTGTTTGTTTGTTTGTTTGTTTGTTTGTGCCAATATTTATTATTTGTATATGTATATATAATATATATATGTAATATTATCTCTCTGGGGTGGTTACAATCGGTAGTATATTTTATTTAAAATAAATATGTTTGTTATAACGGATGACGGACCGCGCGCGCGCCCATACAGAATGCATCCGTAGTAAGGCGGCGCGATGCGAGCATCCCTCTCTGGAAGAATGGGATATATACTCCCAAAACTTCAGTGTCTTTTTATGTTTCTTTCAAACAGACGACGGATCAGCCACACGAGTCAACCGAGATCGGATATATCATATCTGGTATGATATCGTCGATCGGTCGGTCAAAACGAGAGAGATGCGAACGTCCGGTTCGTATATAGAGTACACACACAGTGTGTTGTTGTGTGTACAAAAATACAGTGTGAGTAATACGCTTCGACGCATCAGTTCTACGTATATAAATATACGAGTTTTTCAGATGCGAGAAGCCGAACGTCAGATCGTCAGTGTATCTGTTTCGCGTACACACATATATTGTGCGACACAAAAATACGTTAATGATCCTTCCGCAGGTTCACCTACGGAAACCTTGTTACGACTTTTACTTCCTCTAAATGATCAAGTTTGGTCATCTTCCCAGCAACATCGACGAACGTCGAAACGTCACCGAGTACCGGTCCGAAGACCTCACTAAATCATTCAATCGGTAGTAGCGACGGGCGGTGTGTACAAAGGGCAGGGACGTAATCAACGCGAGCTTATGACTCGCGCTTACTGGGAATTCCTCGTTCATGGGGAACAATTGCAAGCCCCAATCCCTAGCACGAAGGAGGTTCAGCGGGTTACCCGGACCTTTCGGCCAGGGAGGACACGCTGTCTCCTTCAGTGTAGCGCGCGTGCGGCCCAGAACATCTAAGGGCATCACAGACCTGTTATTGCTCATTCTCGTGCGGCTAAAAGCCACTTGTCCCTCTAAGAAGAATTGATTGTACGCCGACAGTAAAAATCAAACGAGCGGCACGCACGACCGTTTGCACGACCGTGACGATACCGACGCCGACCTTTGAGATGTCGAAAGTACGCCTAGTTAGCAGGCTAGAGTCTCGTTCGTTATCGGAATTAACCTGACAGATCACTCCACCAACTAAGAACGGCCATGCACCACCACCCACCGAATCAAGAAAGAGCTCTCAATCTGTCAATCCTTCCGGTGTCTGGGCCTGGTGAGGTTTCCCGTGTTGAGTCAAATTAAGCCGCAGGCTCCACTCCTGGTGGTGCCCTTCCGTCAATTCCTTTAAGTTTCAGCTTTGCAACCATACTTCCCCCGGAACCCAAAAGCTTTGGTTTCCCGGAAGCTGCCCGCCGAGTCATCGGAGGAACGTCGGCGGATCGCTGGCTGGCATCGTTTATGGTTAGAACTAGGGCGGTATCTGATCGCCTTCGAACCTCTAACTTTCGTTCTTGATCAATGAAAACGTTTTTGGCAAATGCTTTCGCTTTAGTCCGTCTTGCGACGATCCAAGAATTTCACCTCTAACGTCGCAATACGAATGCCCCCATCCGTTCCTATTAATCATTACCTCGGGGTTCCGAAAACCAACAAAATAGAACCGAGGTCCTATTCTATTATTCCATGCACTAAGTATTCAGGCGAAGTTTTAGCCTGCTTTAAGCACTCTAATTTGTTCAAAGTAAACGTGCCGGCCCACCTCGACACTCAGTGAAGAGCACCGCGATGGGATTTCAAGTTGAGCCGCCCTCGCGGGCTAAGCTCACCGGCAGGACGTCCCGCGGGCACGCCAGTTGGACACCGCGAGCGATGAACCGGCGGCGCGGGACACAGATTCGACTACGAGCTTTTTAACCGCAACAACTTTAATATACGCTATTGGAGCTGGAATTACCGCGGCTGCTGGCACCAGACTGGCCCTCCAATTGATCCTCGTTAAAAGGTTTAGAGTGTTCTCATTCCGATTACGGGGCCTCGGATGAGTCCCGTATCGTTATTTTTCGTCACTACCTCCCCGTGCCGGGAGTGGGTAATTTGCGCGCCTGCTGCCTTCCTTGGATGTGGTAGCCGTTTCTCAGGCTCCCTCTCCGGAATCGAACCCTGATTCCCCGTTACCCGTTACAACCATGGTAGGCGCAGAACCTACCATCGACAGTTGATAAGGCAGACATTTGAAAGATGCGTCGCCGGTGCGAGACCGTGCGATCAGCAATAAGTTATTCAGATTCACCAAGTTGTACGATGAACGGACTCGCGTCCGACACCGATTGGTTTTGATCTAATAAAAGCGCTCCTTCCGTCTCCGGTCGGAACTCTGTTTGCATGTATTAGCTCTAGAATTACCACAGTTATCCAAGGATAAGTGGTACGATCTAAGGAACCATAACTGATTTAATGAGCCTTTCGCGGTTTCACCTTAATTTGGCTTGTACTGAGACATGCATGGCTTAATCTTTGAGACAAGCATATGACTACTGGCAGGATCAACCAGGGAGCTGTGTTTAGTCGCGCACACTCGAGCGGCGGCGCTTACGCGCGCGCGCGCCCGGTGTAACGACGAGCTCATTTATTTATAATAAAGAGGTGGTTCGAAATTCTGCTCTGCTGAACGGAACATCGCACATATCCCGGTTTACGCGTGCACGGACCCCCGACGTTAACGTGTCACTCCATTGGTATACAGAGCACGCCAGTAAAACACCTATCCCGCCCCTGTGGCGGGGTCAAGATGGTGGACGTGATGCAACTTGTGTAAAAGACACGAAACGCGGGGCGGCGGTTGTGCTACGGCGATATTACGACTAGACGTTCACACATTTATGCAGACCCACGACTTTTTTTGTTTGATAATGCGCCCGGAGACACACACGTGAGCACACGACGGCACATGTACACGAGCACACGGCGGCCGGCCGGCGGTGTGAACACCAAGAATTCGTAATTCTGCTCTCTGCTGAACGGAACATCGCACATATCCCGGTTTACGCGTGCACGGACCCCCGACGTTAACGTGTCACTCCATTGGTATACAGAGCACGCCAGTAAAACACCTATCCCGCCCCTGTGGCGGGGTCAAGACGGTGGACGTGATGCAACTTGTGTAAAAGACACGAAACGCGGGGCGGCGGTTGTGCTACGGCGATATTGCGACTAGACGTTCACACATTTATGCAGACCCACGAATTTTTTTGTTTGATAATGCGCCCGGAGACACACACGTCAGCACACGACGGCACATGTACACGAGCACACGGCGGCCGGCCGGCGGTGTGAACACCAAGAATAGGAGTGGAGAGACTCTCGGTCCACACAACTCCGAAATGCATCAATATATCATATATATGGCATGAGAGAGAAGAGAAATTTTATAAATTTCACATCTCGCCAAGGCTTACACACACTACAAAAAACATCATTGTTCGTTAGATTGAAAATCATCGTCTCGGCCAAGGGGACCACGCGCTCGGGTCCCCCGAACGTCTGACTTTATGATGATATATATATTTCAATCAACATAAGTTTTCATTCTCGCTCGGAATTCGGTGAGTTATTGCATTTGAATTTTCACGGAGTTTTTACGCACCGCTACTTTAAAAATATTACATGTTCAGTCTACATGTTGCTCGCATAAGGGCCATACGCATAAACGAATATACGAAATGGGTCCCGCGAACGTGCTATTCGGACAGGTTCAAACTACCTGTTAGAGTTTTCAACACCGAACTGTCCGGACACGGCGAGGCCGTGATTTTATATTCAACAGACGGTATATATATATGGTGGGTGAGAGACAAGAAAAAAATTTCCTCGGGCGGCAACTGATTTCTCGCGTCTCGTTTTATTAAAACATCGAACTGTCCAGACACGGCGAGGCCGTGATTTTATTTTCAACAGACGATAATAACACGATGATGATATATATTTATATATGTAGTAAAATACGGGGAACGATTTTTGTATGAGGCACAACCGACACACAAACCACACACATCTTATTATATATTATAATAGAGTAGCAGATTGGTGCAACACTGAGACCTCGGCGTTCCCCCAAACAAGAGATAAAACTAAAAACACGCCGGCCGACTTATTACACGTAACGTATATAATGGCATTACACTACTACACTGGTGTTGTTGTGTCGCCCGTTGCCGTGTGTCGTCGCCCGCCGTTGTTCCTCGTTCGTCTCTCCGGTTTCGTCGTCGTTTTATTAAATACATCGAACTGTCCAGACACGTGAGGCCGTGATTTTATTTTCAACAGACGATGATGATATTTTATGTGTATTAATATGATGGGGAACGATTATATGAGGCACACCGAACACGCAAAACCACACACATCTTCTTATTATATATTATATATAATACTAGAGAAGTAGCAGCTTGGTGAACACACTGAGACCTCGCGTTCCCCCACAAGAGATAAAAACTAAAAACACGCCGGCCGACTTATTACACGTAACGTATATAATGGCATTACACTACTACACTGGTGTTGTTGTGTCGCCCGTTGCCGTGTGTCGTCGCCCGCCGTTGTTCGTCGTTCGTCTCTCCGGTTCGTCGTCGTTTTATTAAATACATCGAACTGTCCAGACACGTGAGGCCGTGATTTTATTTTCAACAGACGATGATGATATTTTATGTGTATTAATATGATGGGGAACGATTATATGAGGCACACCGAACACGCAAAACCACACACATCTTCTTATTATATATTATATATAATACTAGAGAAGTAGCAGCTTGGTGAACACACTGAGACCTCGCGTTCCCCCACAAGAGATAAAAACTAAAAACACGCCGGCCGACTTATTACACGTAACGTATATAATGGCATTACACTACACTGGTTGTTGTGTCGTCGCCCGTTGCCGTGTGTCGTCGCCCGCCGTTGTTCGTCGTTCGTCTCTCCGGTTCGTCGTCGTTTTATATTAAATACATCGAACTGTCCAGACACGTGAGGCCGTGATTTTATTTTCAACAGACGATGATGATATTTTATGTGTTTTAATATGATGGGGAACGATTATATGAGGCACACCGAACACGCAAAACCACACACATCTTCTTATTATATATTATATATAATACTAGAGAAGTAGCAGCTTGGTGAACACACTGAGACCTCGCGTTCCCCCACAAGAGATAAAAACTAAAAACACGCCGGCCGACTTATTACACGTAACGTATATAATGGCATTACACTACACTGGTTGTTGTGTCGTCGCCCGTTGCCGTGTGTCGTCGCCCGCCGTTGTTCGTCGTTCGTCTGTCGCATAGGGCAAAAATTTGTTAAAAATTTTATTTTACCCATGCGACGGTTTATTAAAGCCAAAAGGATATTTATTTCGGCGTTTCTTTGCGATATATATACATATACTGCTCGCCTGGTCGTTCTTTTTCAATCTTCCACTTTTCACCCGAACGACCTGCACCACCCATATAGCTGTTTGATGCATATTTGTACAGAATAACGGCGAGAAATTAAATTTTTATTTTTCCACCTAGCGCTGCCCGAAAATATCATTTGTGTGTGAAACAAGACGAAACGAAGCGTAATACTCGACTTTATTTGCGTAAATCGAAAATTCGCTCATCGCACCGTGCACCACCATATATATGTCTCTCGCACACAGGTACCGAATAACGCTTTCGGCATCGTGCGCACCGACCGACCGCCGCATTTAAGTTTTTCGCACGCCCGTACCGAATAACGCTTTTAGCATCGTGCGCGCCGACCGACCGACCGACCGACCGACCGCCTCATATATATGTTTCTCGTACATAGGTATCGAATAACGGCAGAAATTATTTTTATTTTATTAAAATAAAATTTTCGTTAATTCGCTTACTCGATACGAAAGGACACATCGGCGAGTGGAAATAAAGCGGACCGAAGTTAAAACGTTCGACATTAGGTTTTTCGCACACCGGTACCGAATAACGCTTTCGACCTGCACCGCCCATACAGCTGTTTGATGCATATTTGTACAGAATAACGGCGAGAAATTTTATTTTTATTTTTCCACTTAGCACTGCCCGAAAATATCATTTGTGTGTGAAAACAAGACGAAACGAAGCGTAAATACTCGACTTTATTTGCGTAAAATGAAAATTCGCTCATCGCACCGTGCACCACCATATATATATGTCTCTCGCACACAGGTACCGAATAACGCTCTCGGCATCGTGCACACCGACCGACCGCCGCATATAAGTTTTTCGCCGCCCGTACCGAATAACGCTTTTAGCATCGTGCACACCGACCGACCGCCTCATATATATGTTTTTCGTACACAGGTACCGAATAACGGCAGAAATTATTTTTATTATATTAAAATAAAATTTTCGTCAATTCGCTTATTCGCACCGACCGACCGCCTAATATATATGTTTTTCGTACACAGGTACCGAATAACGGCAGAAATTATTTTTATTTTAATAAAATAAAATTTTCGTCAATTCGCTTATTCCGCACCGACCGACCGCCTCATATATATGTTTTTCGTACACAGGTACCGAATAACGGCAGAAATTATTTTTATTTTAATAAAATAAAATTTTCGTCAATTCGCTTATTCGCACCGACCGACCGCCTCATATATATGTTTTTCGTACACAGGTACCGAATAACGGCAGAAATTATTTTTATTTTAATAAAATAAAATTTTCGTTAATTCGCTTACACGATGCGAAAGGACAGATCGGCGAGTGGAAATAAAGCGGACCGAAGTGAAAACGTTCGACTTTAGGTTTTTCGCACACAGGTACCGAATAACGCTTTTAGCATCGTGCACACCGACCGACCGCCGCGTACAATTATTTCGCACGCCCGTACCGAATAACGCTTTTGGCATCGTGCACACCGACCGACCGCCTCACATATATATTTTTCGTACATAGGTACCGAATAACGGCAGAAATTATTTTTATTTTAATAAAATAAAATTTTCGTCAATTCGCTTATTCGCACCGACCGACCGCCTCATATATATGTTTTTCGTACACAGGTACCGAATAACGGCAGAAATTATTTTTATTTTCATAAAATAAAATTTTCGTTAATTCGCTTACACGATGCGAAAGGACAGATCGGCGAGTGGAAATAAAGCGGACCGAAGTGAAAACGTTCGACTTTAGGTTTTTCGCACACAGGTACCGAATAACGCTTTTAGCATCGTGCACACCGACCGACCGCCGCGTACAATTATTTCGCACGCCCGTACCGAATAACGCTTTTGGCATCGTGCACACCGACCGACCGCCTCACATATATATTTTTCGTACATAGGTACGGAATAACGGCAGAAATTATTTTTATTTTATTAAAATAAAATTTTCGTCAATTCGCTTATTCGCACCGACCGACCGCCTCATATATATGTTTTTCGTACACAGGTACCGAATAACGGCAGAAATTATTTTTATTATATTAAAATAAAATTTTCGTCAATTCGCTTATTCGCACCGACCGACCGCCTCATATATATGTTTTTCGTACACAGGTACCGAATAACGGCAGAAATTATTTTTATTTTAATAAAATAAAATTTTCGTTAATTCGCTTACGCGATGCGAAAGGACAGATCGGCGAGTGGAAATAAAGCGGACCGAAGTGAAAACGTTCGACTTTAGGTTTTTCGCACACAGGTACCGAATAACGCT
This sequence comes from Ontholestes murinus, assembly GCA_963969525.1. NCBI lineage: Eukaryota > Metazoa > Arthropoda > Insecta > Coleoptera > Staphylinidae > Ontholestes > Ontholestes murinus. The sequence continues at coordinate 24,214 of CAXAKX010000713.1, forward strand.
TTTAGCATCGTGCACACCGACCGACCGCCGCGTACAATTATTTCGCACGCCCGTACCGAATAACGCTTTTGGCATCGTGCACACCGACCGACCGCCTCACATATATATTTTTCGTACATAGGTACGGAATAACGGCAGAAGTTATTTTTATTTTATTAAAATAAAATTTTCGTTAATTCGCTTACGCGATTCGAAAGGACAGATCGGCGAGTGGAAATAAAGCGGACCGAAGTGAAAACGTTCGACTTTAGGTTTTTCGCACACAGGTACCGAATAACGCTTTTAGCATCGTGCACACCGACCGACCGCCGCGTACAATTATTTCGCACGCCCGTACCGAATAACGCTTTTGGCATCGTGCACACCGACCGACCGCCTCACATATATATTTTTCGTACATAGGTACGGAATAACGGCAGAAATTATTTTTATTTTATTAAAATAAAATTTTCGTTAATTCGCTTACGCGATGCGAAAGGACAGATCGGCGAGTGGAAATAAAGCGGACCGAAGTCAAAACGTTCGACTTTAGGTTTTTCGCACACAGGTACCGAATAACGCTTTTAGCATCGTGCACACCGACCGACCGCCGCGTACAATTATTTCGCACGCCCGTACCGAATAACGCTTTTGGCATCGTGCACACCGACCGACCGCCTCACATATATATTTTTCGTACATAGGTACGGAATAACGGCAGAAATTATTTTTATTTTATTAAAATAAAATTTTCGTTAATTCGCTTACGCGATGCGAAAGGACAGATCGGCGAGTGGAAATAAAGCGGACCGAAGTGAAAACGTTCGACTTTAGGTTTTTCGCACACAGGTACCGAATAACGCTTTTAGCATCGTGCACACCGACCGACCGCCGCGTACAATTATTTCGCACGCCCGTACCGAATAACGCTTTTGGCATCGTGCACACCGACCGACCGCCTCACATATATATTTTTCGTACATAGGTACGGAATAACGGCAGAAATTATTTTTATTTTATTAAAATAAAATTTTCGTTAATTCGCTTACGCGATGCGAAAGGACAGATCGGCGAGTGGAAATAAAGCGGACCGAAGTCAAAACGTTCGACTTTAGGTTTTTCGCACACAGGTACCGAGTAACGCTTTTAGCATCGTGCACACCGACCGACCGCCGCGTACAATTATTTCGCACGCCCGTACCGAATAACGCTTTTGGCATCGTGCACACCGACCGACCGCCTCACATATATATTTTTCGTACACATGTACAGAATAACGGCAGAAATTATTTTTATTTTATTAAAATAAAATTTTCGTTAATTCGCTTACGCGATACGAAAGGACACATCGACGAGCGGAAATAAATGTGAACCGTGGTAAAAATTTCGTAATTATTTCGTGTCGATCGAAATTTCGCTTTTCGCACCGTGCACACCGACCGACCGCCACACCGGTACAGAATGACTGTCGAAATTTCTTTTATCATTCGATAATATAATATTCGTTCGTTCGCTCGCTCGCAGGAAACGTAAGGAAAAAAGATCGACGAGCGGAAATTAATTGCGAACCGTGGTAAAAGTTTCGAAATTATTTCTTGTCGAAATTATTTTTATAATATTAAAATATAATATGCGTTAATTCGCTTACGCGATACGAAAGGACACATCGACGAGCGGAAATAAATGCGAACCGTGGTAAAAATTTCGTAATTATTTCGTGTCGATCGAAATTTCGCTTTTCGCACCGTGCACACCGACCGACCGCCACACCGGTACAGAATGACTGTCGAAATTTCTTTTATCATTCGATAATATAATATTCGTTCGTTCGTTCGTTCGTTCGCTCGCACGAAACGTAAGGAAAAAAGATCGACGAGCGGAAATAAATTGCGAACCGTGGTAAAAGTTTCGAAATTATTTCGAAATTATTTCTTGTCGAAATTTCGGTTTTAGCTCCGTGCACACCGACCGACCGACCGCCACATATAGGTTTTTCGTACATAGGTACCGAATAACGGCAGAAATTATTTTTATTATATTAAAATATAATATTCGTTAATTCGCTTACGCGATACGAAAGGACACATCGACGAGCGGAAATAAATGCGAACCGTGGTAAAAATTTCGTAATTATTTCGTGTCGATCGAAATTTCGCTTTTCGCACCGTGCACACCGACCGACCGCCACACCGGTACAGAATGACTGTCGAAATTTCTTTTATCATTCGATAATATAATATTCGTTCGTTCGTTCGTTCGCTCGCACGAAACGTAAGGAAAAAAGATCGACGAGCGGAAATAAATTGCGAACCGTGGTAAAAGTTTCGAAATTATTTCTTGTCGAAATTATTTTTATAATATTAAAATATAATATTCGTTAATTCGCTTACGCGATACGAAAGGACACATCGACGAGCGGAAATAAATGCGAACCGTGGTAAAAATTTCGAAATTATTTCGTGTCGATCGAAATTTCGCTTTTAGCATCGTGCACATCGACCCACCGGCCGCCACATATAGGCCAATCGCACACCGGTACCGGATGACTGTCGAAAGTTCTTTTACTATACGATAATATAAAATTCGTCCATTCGCTCGTTCGAAACGAAAGGAAACATTGGTGGTAAGTGTGAAAATTGCGAAATTTAACCACCACTCACGCCTTATTTAACATACATTCGTTACGGATATGGGTACAGAAAAACGGTAATTAATTATATCACTTTACGTACCGAATAGCGGCCGCAAATGTGATCCCTATTCGTGTACCGAATAACGGCCGCAGATGTGATGCCTATTCGTGTACCGAATAACGGCCGCAGATCTGATGTCCATTCGTGTACAGAATAACGCCCATCGATCATTTAAAAAAAAAATATCGTTTATCCATTGTAATTTTTACCAGCAGCATTATTATTATATATCATCATATCATCAATTAATATTTTTATTTATTATTTATATTATTGTTATTTTATGTTTAACTGCTGTGGCTGAATAAAACTGGTATGATGATGGATGAAATAAATATTTTATTAATTTATTAACATTTTTCGTTCGTAATAATTTTAAGAACACCCACATTATTTTTGTTAAAAAAAAAAAAAATGTGTACAATGTACTCTTCTCCTTTCGTTCGTTGTTAAAATAAATTTTTGTGTTGTTAAAAAAATAGGTGTACCTGCCGCCCATTAACTCTACAACTAAACTAATGTAAGAAGTAGTAATGGTTTTAGTCGCCTCTTTTTCTCCACACACACAACACTCACAACACTCGTTCTTCTTTCACAACAACATGCGATGATAAG
>CAXAKX010000714.1:0-98226 GCA_963969525.1 Ontholestes murinus
TTATGGAAGATTATTATCGAATTAATATATATTTACCTATCCTGGATAATATTATTGCGGATCTGCAATATAGATTTAATGAAGACACCATGAATTTATTCAATTTTAACAAAATAATACCTAGGCAGAAAGACCTCTGGTCGATAGCCATTTGACATATTAACATACTAACACCTCATCACTTATTTATTATTCAAATGTTAAATTTTATTGTACATATTTGTCAATAAAGATGTATATATATATATATATATATATATATATATATATATATATATATATATATATATATATATATAATACACTTGGAAAATAAAAAACACTACACTTTCTTCACAATTTGGTTTTATTTTGCTAGATGTACATTTCGAGTACTATGTACTCATTATCAATAGCTTATAACTAGTTTAACAAAGTGAGCGGCGTATTTATATCTAAAGGGATTATTTGGGGAAAAAACGTGTATTAAGGAATTACCGAGAAGGGGTTTACATTTGTGTTAGTCGGGGCTAATTATAGGTATTAAATCTAACAAAGGATTATTTAATGGTGACAAATCAAAATTCAAAAGTTTATTTTTATATTTCTTCATTTCTATCGCCTCCAACAAATTTAATTTATAATCTGTAGACTGTTTTAATATTTTTGTACTATTTATCGAAAATTGATGACCTGTCGTTATGGTATGATTAGCAACTGCTGATTTTTCGGGATCCTGATTTTTAATGTGTTGAATATGTTCTTTAAATCTGGTTTTTAAATTTCTTTGTGTCTGACCTATACAAACTTTATTGCAATTATTGCAGTTAATGGAATAAATTCCTGATTTCTGCATATCGTCGCTTTTATTGAATGTGTTACCTAATAAAGATTTTAATTTAGTATTTGTATATAATGCCGGACGCAGGTTAAATTTCTTGTACAATTTGTTTAATTTATGTTCAAAGAAGGGTGTATATATTAATTTAACATATTTTTTCTGTGTATTTTCTGTATTTTGTTTTAAGCTTTTTATGGATAGTATTTTGTGTCTATTTACGTGTTTGTTAATTAATTTTTTAATGACGTTTTTCTTATAGTTCAGAGATTCTGCTATTTGTAATATAAAATTTAATTCTTTTTCTCTGTTTAAATTGGACAATGGGAGTTTTATAGCTCTATGTATCATAGAGTTGAAAGCAGCCATTTTATGGTTCCACGGACTATGGGAATCTACATGAATATAATTAAACGTGTGTGTGTCCTTTCTATGAATGTCAAATTCTAATCTGTTGACACTCTAAAAAATAACTAAATCTAGAAAAGGTAGTTTATCGTTGTTTTCTAATTCGCAAGTGAAATTAATTGAATTATATTGGTTATTTAATTCTGATAACAAATTATCTAAATTCTCATCATTTTTTACAATAGCAAACACGTCGTCGACATAACGATACCAAATTCTCGGAAAATTGTTTATTGATGATTTAGCTTGATTTTCAAAGTGATTAAGAAAAATGTTTGCTAGAAATGGTGATAAAGGATTACCCATTGCTGTACCAAAAGTTTGTTGGTAATATTTGTTATTAAATTCAAAAATGTTAAAATCCATTACTGTTTTTGTTAATTCAAGATATTGTTTAATGTCCTCTTCTGGAATTGAATTGGATTTTAAAATGTCACGTAGTATTTGAATTGTATCGTCTATAGGTATGCTAGGGAATAAAGATTCTACATCAAATGATACTATCATTTCATTTGGTTCTATTGTTACATTTTTTAATAATTGTGTGAGGTGTATTGAATTTTTAATGGATACATTATTATTAATTTTTAAATTATTGAATTTTTGTACTAACCATTTAGCGATTTTATATGTTGGTGAGTTGATATTTGATACTATGGGTCTGAATTTGTTGCCAGGTTTGTGGATTTTAGGTAAACAGTACAACTTTGGTAATTTAGGGTTTTTAACTTTTAGTTTCCAAATAGTTCTTTTGTCCATTAAAGATGTTGGAGTCTTCAGTAAATTATTGATTTTTTTTACGTAATTTGTGAGAGGATTTTTTGATACTTGTTTATACGGACCGGATTCTAATAGTAAGTTAACACTTTTAACCTTTTCTGAAAAAGAGATTTTCTAGATTTAGTTATTTTTAGAGTCAACAATAGATTAGAATTTGACATTCATAGAAAGAACACACACACGTTTAATTATATTCATGCAGATTCCCATAGTCCGTGGAAACATAAAATGGCTGCTTTCAACTCTATGATACATAGAGCTATAAAACTCCCATTGTCCAATTTAAACAGAGAAAAAGAATTAAATTTTATATTACAAATAGCAGAATCTCTGAATTATAAGAAAAACGTCATTAAAAAATTAATTAACAAACACGTAAATAGACACAAAATACTATCCATAACAAGCCTAAAACAAAATACAGAAAATACACAGAAAAAATATGTTAAATTAATATATACACCCTTCTTTGAACATAAATTAAACAAATTGTACAAGAAATTTAACCTGCGTCCGGCATTATATACAAATACTAAATTAAAATCTTTATTAGGTAACACATTCAATAAAAGCGACGATATGCAGAAATCAGGAATTTATTCCATTAACTGCAATAATTGCAATAAAGTTTATATAGGTCAGACACAAAGAAATTTAAAAACCAGATTTAAAGAACATATTCAACACATTAAAAATCAGGATCCCGAAAAATCAGCAGTTGCTAATCATACCATAACGACAGGTCATCAATTTTCGATAAATAGTACAAAAATATTAAAACAATCTACAGATTATAAATTAAATATGTTGGAGGCGATAGAAATGAAGAAATATAAAAATAAACTTTTGAATTTTGAATTGTCACCATTAAATAATCCTTTGCTAGATTTAATACCTATAATTAGCCCCGACTAACACAAATGTAAACCCCTTCTCGGTAATTCCTTAATCCACGTTTTTCCCCAAATAATCCCTTTAGATATAAATACGCCGCTCACTTTGTTAAACTAGTTATAAGCTATTGATAATGAGTACATAGTACTCGAAATGTACATCTAGCAAAATAAAATCAAATTGTGAAGAAAGTGTAGTGTTTTTTATTTTCCAAGTGTGTTATTGTTATTGTTATTTCTTATTGTTATTGTTATTTCTTATTGTTATTGTTATTTCTTATTGTTATTGTTATTTCTTATTGTTATTGCTATTTCTTATTGTTATTGTTATTTCTTATTGTCATTGTTATTTCTTATTATTATTGTTCTTCGTTATTGTTATTGTTATTTCTTATTGTTATTGTTATTTCTTATTCTTATTGTTATTTCTTATTGTTACTGTTATTTCTTATTGTTATTGTTATTTCTTATTGTTATTGTTATTTCTTAAGGTTATTGTTGTTTCTTATTGTTATTGTTATTTCTTATTGTTATTGTTATTTCTTATTGTTATTGTTATTTCTTATTGTTATTGTTATTTCTTATTGTTATTTCTTATTGTTATTTCTTATTGTTATTGTTATTTATTTTTGTTATTGTTATTTTTTATTGATATTGTTATTTCTTATTGTTTTTTCTTATTGTTATTGTTATTTCTTATTGTTATTGTTATTTCTTATTGTTATTGTTATTTCTTATTGTTATTGTTATTTCTTATTGATATTGTTATTTCTTATTTTTATTTCCTATTGTTATTGTTATTTCTTTTTGTTATTGGTATTTCTTATTGTTATTGTTATTGTTATTGTTATTTATTATTGTTATTGTTATTTTTTATTGTTATTGTTATTGGTATTTTTTATTGTTATTGTTATTTCTTATTGTTATTGTTATTTATTATTGTTATTGTTATTTCCTATTGTTATTGTTATTTCTCATTGTTATTGTTATTTCTTATTGTTATTGTTATTTCTTATTGTTATTGTTATTTCTAATTGTTATTGTTATTTCTTATTGATATTGTTATTTCTTATTGTTATTGTTATTTTTTATTGTTATTGTTATTTCTTATTGTTATTGTTATTGTTATTTCTTATTGTTATTGTTTTTTCTTATTGTTATTGGTATTTCTTATTGTTATTGTTATTTCTTATTGTTATTGTTATTTCTTATTGTTATTGTTATTTCTTATTCTTATTGTTATTTCTTATTGTTACTGTTATTTCTTATTGTTATTGTTTTTTCTTATTGTTATTGTTATTTCTTATGGTTATTGTTATTTCTTATTGTTATTGTTATTTCTTATTGTTAATGTTATTTCTTATTGTTATTGTTATTTCTTATTGATATTGTTATTTCTTATTGTTATTGTTATTTCTTATTGTTATTGTTATTTCTTATTGATATTGTTATTTCTTATTGTTATTGTTATTTTTGTAATTGTTATTGTTATTTCTTATTGTTATTGTTATTTCCTATTGTTATTTCTTATTGTTATTGTTATTTCTTTTTGTTATTGTTATTTCTTATTGTTATTGGTATTTCTTATTGTTATTGTTATTGTTATTCCTTATTGTTATTGTTATTTATTATTGTTATTGTTATTTCTTATTGTTAATGTTATTTCTTATTGTTAATGTTATTTCTTATTGTTATTGTTATTCCTTATTGATATTGTTATTTCTTATTGTTATTGTTATTTTTTATTGTTATTGTTATTGTTATTTCTTATTGTTATTGTTATTTCTTATTGTTATTGTTATTTCTTATTGTTATTGTTATTTCTTATTGATATTGTTATTTCGTATGGTTATTGTTATTTCTTATTGTTATTGTTATTTCTTATTGTTAATGTTATTTCTTATTGTTATTTCTTATTGTTATTGTTATTTCTTATTGTTATTGTTATTTCTTATTGTTATTGTTATTTCTTATTGTTATTGTTATTTTTTATTGTTATTGTTATTTCTTATTGTTATTGTTATTTCTTATTTTTTATTGTTATTTGTTATTGTTATTGTTATTTCTTATTTTTATTTCTTATTTTTATTGTTATTTATTATTGTTATTGTTATTTCCTATTGTTATTGTTATTTCTTATTGTTATTGTTATTTATTATTGTTATTGTTATTTCCTATTGTTATTGTTATTTCTTATTGTTATTGTTATTGTTATTTCTTATTGGTATTGTTATTTCTTATTGTTATTGTTATTGTTATTTCTTATTGTTAATGTTATTTCTTATTGTTAATGTTATTTCTTATTGTTATTGTTATTTCTTATTGTTAATGTTATTTCTTATTGTCATTTCTTATAGTTATTTCTTATTGTTATTGTTATTTCTTATTGTTACTGTTATTTCTTATTGTTATTGTTATTTCTTATTGATATTGTTATTTCTTATTGTTATTGTTATTTCTTATTGTTATTTCCTATTGTTATTGTTATTTCTTTTTGTTATTGGTATTTCTTATTGTTATTGTTATTCCTTATTGTTATTGTTATTTATTATTGTTATTGTTATTTCTTATTGTTATTGTTATTTCTTATTGTTAATGTTATTTCTTATTGTTAATATTATTTCTTATTGTTATTGTTATTTCTTATTGTTATTGTTATTTCTTATTGATATTGTTATTTCTTATAGTTATTGTTATTTTTTATTGTTATTGTTATTGTTATTTCTTATTGTTATTGGTATTTTTTATTGTTATTGTTATTTCTTATTGGTATTGTAATTTCTTATTGTTATTGTTATTGTTATTTCTTATTGTTAATGTTATTTCTTATTGTCATTTCTTATAGTTATTTCTTATTGTTATTGTTATTTCTTATTGTTACTGTTATTTCTTATTGTTATTGTTATTTCTTATTGATATTGTTATTTCTTATTGTTATTGTTATTTCTTATTGTTATTTCCTATTGTTATTGTTATTTCTTTTTGTTATTGGTATTTCTTATTGTTATTGTTATTCCTTATTGTTATTGTTATTTATTATTGTTATTGTTATTTCTTATTGTTATTGTTATTTCTTATTGTTAATGTTATTTCTTATTGTTAATATTATTTCTTATTGTTATTGTTATTTCTTATTGTTATTGTTATTTCTTATTGATATTGTTATTTCTTATAGTTATTGTTATTTTTTATTGTTATTGTTATTGTTATTTCTTATTGTTATTGGTATTTTTTATTGTTATTGTTATTTCTTATTGTTATTGTTATTTATTATTGTTATTGTTATTTACTATTGTTATTGTTATTTCTTATTGTTATTGTTATTGTTATTTCTTATTGTTATTGTTATTTCTTATTGTAAATGTTATTTCTTATTGTTAATGTTATTTCTTATTGTTATTGTTATTTCTTATTGTTAATGTTATTTCTTATTGTTATTTCTTATTGTTATTGCTATTTCTTATAGTTATTTCTTATTGTTATTGTTATTTCTTATTGTTATTGTTATTTCTTATTGATATTGTTATTTCTTATTGTTATTGTTATTTCTTATTGTTATTGGTATTTTTTATTGTTATTGTTATTTTTTATTGTTATTGTTATTTCTTATTGTTATTGGTATTGTTATTTCTTATTGTTATTGTTATTTCTTATTGTTATTGGTATTTCTTATTGTTATTGTTATTTCTTATTGTTATTGTTATTTCTTATTGTTATTGTTATTTCTTATTGTTATTGCTATTTCTTATTGTTATTGTTATTTCTTATTGTCATTGTTATTTCTTATTGTTATTGTCCTTTCTTATTGTTATTGTTATTTCTTATTGTTATTGTTATTTCTTATTCTTATTGTTATTTCTTATTGTTACTGTTATTTCTTATTGTTATTGTTATTTCTTATTGTTATTGTTATTTCTTATGGTTATTGTTATTTCTTATTGTTATTGTTATTTCTTATTGTTAATGTTATTTCTTATTGTTATTGTTATTTCTTATTGATATTGTTATTTCTTATTGTTATTGTTACTGTTATTTCTTATTGTTATTGTTATTTCTTTTTGTTATTGTTATTTCTTATTGTTATTGGTATTTCTTATTGTTATTGTTATTTTTATTGTTATTCCTTATTGTTATTGTTATTCCTTATTGTTATTGTTATTTATTATTGTTATTGTTATTTCTTATTGTTATTTCTTATTGTTATTGTATTCCTTATTGATATTGTTATTTCTTATTGTTATTGTTATTTTTTATTGTTATTGTTATTGTTATTTCTTATTGTTATTTCTTATTGTTATTGTTATTTCTTATTGATATTGTTATTTCTTATTGTTATTGTTATTTTTTTATTGTTATTGTTATTGTTATTTCTTATTGTTATTGTTATTTCTTATTGTTATTGTTATTTCTTATTGTTATTGCTATTTCTTATTGTTATAGTTATTTCTTATTGTCATTGTTATTTCTTATTGTTATTGTTCTTCGTTATTGTTATTGTTATTTCTTATTGTTATTTCTTATTCTTATTGTTATTTCTTATTGTTACTGTTATTTCTTATTGTTATTGTTATTTCTTATTGTTATTGTTATTTCTTAAGGTTATTGTTGTTTCTTATTGTTATTTTTATTTCTTATTGTTATTGTTATTTCTTATTGTTATTGTTATTTATTATTGTTATTGTTATTTCTCATTGTTATTGTTATTTCCAATTGTTATTGTTATTTCTTTTTGTTATTGTTATTTCTTATTGTTATTGTTATTTTTTATTGTTATTGTTATTTATTATTGTTATTGTTATTTCTTATTGTTATTTCTTATTGTTATTGTTATTTCTTATTGTTATTGTTATTTCTTATTGTTATTGTTATTTTCTATTGTTATTGTTATTTCCTATTGTTATTGTTATTTCTTATTGTTATTTCCTCTTGTTATTTCTTTTTGTTATTTTTATTTCTTATTGTTATTGTTATTGTTATTACTTATTGGTATTGTTATTTCTTATTGTTATTCTTATTGTTATTTCTTATTGTTATTGTTATTTCTTATTGTTATTGTTATTTCTTATTGTTATTGTTATTTCTTAGTGATATTGTTATTTCTTATTGTTATTGTTACTTCTTATTGTTATTGTTATTTTTTATTGTTATTGTTATTTCTTATTGTTATTGTTATTTCATATTGTTATTGTTATTTCTTATTGTTATTGTTATTTCTTATTGTTATTGTTATTTTTTATTTTTTATTGTTATTTGTTATTGTTATTGTTATTTCTTATTCTTATTGTTATTTATTTTTGTTATTGTTATTTTTTATTGATATTGTTATTTCTTATTGTTTTTTCTTATTGTTATTGTTATTTCTTATTGTTATTGTTATTTCTTATTGTTATTGTTATTTCTTATTCTTATTGTTATTTATTTTTGTTATTGTTATTTTTTATTGATATTGTTATTTCTTATTGTTTTTTCTTATTGTTATTGTTATTTCTTATTGTTATTGTTAATTCTTATTCTTAATGTTATTTCTTATTGTTAATATTATTTCTTATTGTTATTGTTATTTCTTATTGTTAATGTTATTTCTTATTGTTATTTCTTATAGTTATTTTTATTTCTTATTGTTATTGTTATTTCTTATTGTTATTGTTATTTCTTATTGTTATTTCCTATTGTTATTGTTATTTCTTTTTGTTATTGGTATTTCTTATTGTTATTGTTATTGTTATTGTTATTTCTTATTGTCAATGTTATTTCTTATTGTTAATGTTATTTCTTATTGTTATTGTTATTTCTTATTGTTATTGTTATTTCTTATTGATATTGTTATTTCTTATTGTTATTGTTATTTTTTATTGTTATTGTTATTGGTATTTTTTATTGTTATTGTTATTTCTTATTCTTATTGTTATTTATTATTGTTATTGTTATTTCCTATTGTTATTGTTATTTCTTATTGTTATTGTTATTTCTTATTGTTATTGTTATTTCTTATTGTTATTGTTATTTCTTATTGATATTGTTATTTCTTATTGTTATTCTTATTTTTTATTGTTATTGGTATTTTTTATTGTTATTGTTATTTCCTATTGTTATTTCTTATTGTTATTGTTATTTCTTATTGTTATTGTTATTTCTTTTTGTTATTGTTATTTCTTATTGTTATTGTTATTGTTATTCCTTATTGTTATTGTTATTTATTATTGTTATTGTTATTTCTTATTGTTAATGTTATTTCTAATTGTTATTTCTTATTGTTATTGTTATTCCTTATTGATATTGTTATTTCTTATTGTTATTTTGTTATTTTTTATTGTTATTGTTATTGTTATTTCTTATTGTTATTGTTATTTCTTATTGTTATTGTTATTTCTTATTGATATTGTTATTTCTTATAGTTATTTCTTATTGTTATTGTTATTTCTTATTGATATTGTTATTTCTTATTGTTATTGTTATTGTTATTTCTTATTGTTATTGGTATTTTTATTGTTATTGTTATTTTTTATTGTTATTGTTATTTCTTATTGTTATTGGTATTGTTATTTCTTATTGTTATTGTTATTTCTTATTGTTATTGGTATTTCTTATTGTTATTGTTATTTCTTATTGTTATTGTTATTTCTTATTGTTATTGTTATTTCTTATTGTTATTGCTATTTCTTATTGTTATTGTTATTTCTTATTGTCATTGTTATTTTATATTGTTATTGTCCTTCCTTATTGTTATTGTTATTTCTTATTGTTATTGTTATTTCTTATTCTTATTGTTATTTCTTATTGTTACTGTTATTTCTTATTGTTATTGTTATTTCTTATTGTTATTGTTATTTCTTATGGTTATTGTTATTTCTTATTGTTATTGTTATTTCTTATTGTTAATGTTATTTCTTATTGTTATTGTTATTTCTTATTGATATTGTTATTTCTTATTTTTATTGTTACTGTTATTTCTTATTGTTATTGTTATTTCTTTTTGTTATTGTTATTTCTTATTGTTATTGGTATTTCTTATTGTTATTGTTATTGTTACTCCTTATTGTTATTGTTATTCCTTATTGTTATTGTTATTTATTATTGTTATTGTTATTTCTTACTGTTATTTCTTATTGTTATTGTATTCCTTATTGATATTGTTATTTCTTATTGTTATTGTTATTTTTTATTGTTATTGTTATTTCTTATTGTTATTTCTTATTGTTATTGTTATTTCTTATTGTTATTGTTTTTTCTTATTGATATTGTTATTTCTTATTGTTATTGTTATTTTTTTATTGTTATTGTTATTTCTTATTGTTATTGTTATTTCTTATTGTTATTGTTATTGTTATCTCTTATTGTTATTGTTATTTCTTATTGTTATTGTTATTGTTATTTCTTATTGTTATTGTTATTTCTTATTGTTATTGTTATTTCTTATTGTTATTGCTATTTCTTATTGTTATTGTTATTTCTTATTGTCATTGTTATTTCTTATTGTTATTGTTCTTCGTTATTGTTATTGTTATTTCTTATTGTTATTTCTTATTGTTACTGTTATTTCTTATTGTTATTGTTATTTCTTATTGTTATTGTTATTTCTTAAGGTTATTGTTGTTTCTTATTGTTATTGTTATTTCTTATTGTTATTGTTATTTCTTATTGTTATTGTTATTTATTATTGTTATTGTTATTTCTCATTGTTATTGTTATTTCCAATTGTTATTGTTATTTCTTTTTGTTATTGTTATTTCTTATTGTTATTGTTATTTTTTATTGATATTGTTATTTCTTATTGTTTTTTCTTATTGTTATTGTTATTTCTTATTGTTATTGTTATTTCTTATTGTTATTGTTAATTCTTATTCTTAATGTTATTTCTTATTGTTAATGTTATTTCTTATTGTTATTGTTATTTCTTATTGTTAATGTTATTTCTTATTGTTATTTCTTATAGTTATTTCTTATTGTTATTTTTATTTCTTATTGTTATTGTTATTTCTTATTGTTATTTCCTATTGTTATTGTTATTTCTTTTTGTTATTGGTATTTCTTATTGTTATTGTTATTGTTATTGTTATTTCTTATTGTCAATGTTATTTCTTATTGTTATTGTTATTTCTTATTGTTATTGTTATTTGTTATTGATATTGTTATTTCTTATTGTTATTGTTATTTTTTATTGTTATTGTTATTGGTATTTTTTATTGTTATTGTTATTTCTTATTCTTATTGTTATTTATTATTGTTATTGTTATTTCCTATTGTTATTGTTATTTCTTATTGTTATTGTTATTTCTTATTGTTATTGTTATTTCTTATTGTTATTGTTATTTCTTATTGTTATTGTTATTTCTTATTGATATTGTTATTTCTTATTGTTATTGTTATTTTTTATTGTTATTGGTATTTTTTATTGTTATTGTTATTTTTTATTGTTATTGTTGTTGTTATTTCTTATTGTTATTGTTTTTTCTTATTGTTATTGGTATTTCTTATTGTTATTGTTATTTCTTATTGTTATTGTTATTTCTTATTGTTATTGTTATTTCTTATTGTTATTGTTATTTCTTATTGTTATTGCTATTTCTTATTGTTATTGTTATTTCTTATTGTCATTGTTATTTCTTATTGTTATTGTTATTTCTTATTCTTATTGTTATTTCTTATTGTTACTGTTATTTCTTTATTTCTTATTCTTATTGTTATTTCTTATTGTTACTGTTATTTCTTATTGTTATTGTTTTTTCTTATTGTTATTGATATTTCTTATGGATATTGTTATTTCTTATTGTTAATGTTATTTCTTATTGTTATTTCTTATTGTTATTGTTATTTCTTATTGATATTGTTATTTCTTATTGTTATTGTTATTTCTTATTGTTATTGTTATTTCTTATTGATATTGTTATTTCTTATTGTTATTGTTATTTTTTATTGTTATTGTTATTTCTTATTGTTATTGTTATTTCCTATTGTTATTTCTTATTGTTATTGTTATTTCTTATTGTTATTGTTATTTCTTATTGTTATTGTTATTGTTATTCCTTATTGTTATTGTTATTTATTATTGTTATTGTTATTTCTTATTGTTAATGTTATTTCTTATTGTTATTTTTTATTGTTATTGTTATTCCTTATTGATATTGTTATTTCTTATTGTTATTGTTATTTTTTATTGTTATTGTTATTTCTTATTGTTATTTCTTATTGTTATTTCTTATTGTTATTTCTTATTGTTATTGTTATTTCTTATTGTTATTGTTATTTCTTATTGATATTGTTATTTCTTATAGTTATTTCTTATTGTTATTGTTATTTCTTATTGATATTGTTATTTCTTATTGTTATTGTTATTGTTATTTCTTATTGTTATTGGTATTTTTTATTGTTATTGTTATTTTTTATTGTTATTGTTATTTCTTATTGTTATTGGTATAGTTATTTCTTATTGTTATTGTTATTTCTTATTGTTATTGGTATTTCTTATTGTTATTGTTATTTCTTATTGTTATTGTTATTTCTTATTGTTATTGCTATTTCTTATTGTTATTGTTATTTCTTATTGTCATTGTTATTGTCCTTCCTTATTGTTATTGTTATTTCTTATTGTTATTGTTATTTCTTATTCTTATTGTTATTTCTTATTGTTACTGTTATTTCTTATTGTTATTGTTATTTCTTATTGTTATTGTTATTTCTTAAGGTTATTGTTGTTTCTTATTGTTATTGTTATTTCTTATTGTTATTGTTATTTCTTATTGTTATTGTTATTTATTATTGTTATTGTTATTTCTCATTGTTATTGTTATTTCCAATTGTTATTGTTATTTCTTTTTGTTATTGTTATTTCTTATTGTTATTGTTATTTTTTATTGATATTGTTATTTCTTATTGTTTTTTCTTATTGTTATTGTTATTTCTTATTGTTATTGTTATTTCTTATTGTTATTGTTAATTCTTATTCTTAATGTTATTTCTTATTGTTAATGTTATTTCTTATTGTTATTGTTATTTCTTATTGTTAATGTTATTTCTTATTGTTATTTCTTATAGTTATTTCTTATTGTTATTTTTATTTCTTATTGTTATTGTTATTTCTTATTGTTATTTCCTATTGTTATTGTTATTTCTTTTTGTTATTGGTATTTCTTATTGTTATTGTTATTTCTTATTGTTATTGTTATTTCTTATTGTTATTGCTATTTCTTATTGTTATTGTTATTTCTTATTGTCATTGTTATTTCTTATTGTTATTGTTATTTCTTATTCTTATTGTTATTTCTTATTGTTACTGTTATTTCTTTATTTCTTATTCTTATTGTTATTTCTTATTGTTACTGTTATTTCTTATTGTTATTGTTTTTTCTTATTGTTATTGATATTTCTTATGGTTATTGTTATTTCTTATTGTTAATGTTATTTCTTATTGTTATTTCTTATTGTTATTGTTATTTCTTATTGATATTGTTATTTCTTATTGTTATTGTTATTGTTATTTCTTATTGTTATTGTTATTTCTTATTGATATTGTTATTTCTTATTGTTATTGTTATTTTTTATTGTTATTGTTATTTCTTATTGTTATTGTTATTTCCTATTGTTATTTCTTATTGTTATTGTTATTTCTTATTGTTATTGTTATTTCTTTTTGTTATTGTTATTTCTTATTGTTATTGTTATTGTTATTCCTTATTGTTATTGTTATTTATTATTGTTATTGTTATTTCTTATTGTTAATGTTATTTCTTATTGTTATTTTTTATTGTTATTGTTATTCCTTATTGATATTGTTATTTCTTATTGTTATTGTTATTTTTTATTGTTATTGTTATTTCTTATTGTTATTTCTTATTGTTATTTCTTATTGTTATTTCTTATTGTTATTGTTATTTCTTATTGTTATTGTTATTTCTTATTGATATTGTTATTTCTTATAGTTATTTCTTATTGTTATTGTTATTTCTTATTGATATTGTTATTTCTTATTGTTATTGTTATTGTTATTTCTTATTGTTATTGGTATTTTTTATTGTTATTGTTATTTTTTATTGTTATTGTTATTTCTTATTGTTATTGGTATTGTTATTTCTTATTGTTATTGTTATTTCTTATTGTTATTGGTATTTCTTATTGTTATTGTTATTTCTTATTGTTA
Organism: Ontholestes murinus; assembly: GCA_963969525.1. NCBI lineage: Eukaryota > Metazoa > Arthropoda > Insecta > Coleoptera > Staphylinidae > Ontholestes > Ontholestes murinus. The sequence goes on from CAXAKX010000714.1 coordinate 14,033, forward strand.
TTGTTATTTCTTATTGTTATTGCTATTTCTTATTGTTATTGTTATTTCTTATTGTCATTGTTATTTCTTATTGTTATTGTCCTTCCTTATTGTTATTGTTATTTCTTATTGTTATTGTTATTTCTTATTCTTATTGTTATTTCTTATTGTTACTGTTATTTCTTATTGTTATTGTTATTTCTTATTGTTATTGTTATTTCTTATGGTTATTGTTATTTCTTATTGTTATTGTTATTTCTTATTGTTAATGTTATTTCTTATTGTTATTGTTATTTCTTATTGATATTGTTATTTCTTATTTTTATTGTTACTGTTATTTCTTATTGTTATTGTTATTTCTTTTTGTTATTGTTATTTCTTATTGTTATTGGTATTTCTTATTGTTATTGTTATTGTTATTCCTTATTGTTATTGTTATTCCTTATTGTTATTGTTATTTATTATTGTTATTGTTATTTCTTATTGTTATTTCTTATTGTTATTGTATTCCTTATTGATATTGTTATTTCTTATTGTTATTGTTATTTTTTATTGTTACTTCTTATTGTTATTTCTTATTGTTATTGTTATTTCTTATTGTTATTGTTATTTCTTATTGATATTGTTATTTCTTATTGTTATTGTTATTTTTTAATTGTTATTGTTATTTCTTATTGTTATTTTTTATTGTTATTGTTATTTCTTATTGTTATTGTTATTGTTATCTCTTATTGTTATTGTTATTTCTTATTGTTATTGTTATTGTTATTTCTTATTGTTATTGTTATTTCTTATTGTTATTGCTATTTCTTATTGTTATTGTTATTTCTTATTGTCATTGTTATTTCTTATTGTTATTGTTCTTCGTTATTGTTATTGTTATTTCTTATTGTTATTTCTTATTCTTATTGTTATTTCTTATTGTTATTGTTATTTCTTATTGTTATTGTTATTTCTTAAGGTTATTGTTGTTTCTTATTGTTATTGTTATTTCTTATTGTTATTGTTATTTCTTATTGTTATTGTTATTTATTATTGTTATTGTTATTTCTCATTGTTATTGTTATTTCCAATTGTTATTGTTATTTCTTTTTGTTATTGTTATTTCTTATTGTTATTGTTATTTCTTATTGTTATTGTTATTTTTTATTGTTATTGTTATTTATTATTGTTATTGTTATTTCTTATTGTTATTGTTATTTCTTATTGTTATTGTTATTTCTTATTGTTATTGTTATTTCCTATTGTTATTGTTATTTCTTATTGTTATTGTTATTTCTTATTGTTATTTCCTATTGTTATTGTTATTTCTTTTTGTTATTTTTATTTCTTATTGTTATTGTTATTGTTATTACTTATTGGTATTGTTATTTCTTATTGTTATTGTTATTGTTATTACTTATTGTTATTGTTATTTCTTATTGTTATTGTTATTTCTTATTGTTATTGTTATTTCTTAGTGATATTGTTATTTCTTATTGTTATTGTTACTTCTTATTGTTATTGTTATTTTTTATTGTTATTGTTATTTCTTATTTTTATTGTTATTTCATATTGTTATTGTTATTTCTTATTGTTATTGTTATTTCTTATTGTTATTGTTATTTCTTATTGTTATTGTTATTTTTTATTTTTTATTGTTATTTGTTATTGTTATTGTTATTTCTTATTCTTATTGTTATTTATTTTTGTTATTGTTATTTTTATTGATATTGTTATTTCTTATTGTTTTTTCTTATTGTTATTGTTATTTCTTATTGTTATTGTTATTTCTTATTGTTATTGTTATTTCTTATTGTTATTGTTATTTCTTATTGTTATTGTTATTGGTATTTTTTATTGTTATTGTTATTTCTTATTGTTATTGTTATTTATTATTGTTATTGTTATTGCCTATTGTTATTGTTATTTCTTATTGTTATTGTTATTTCTTATTGTTATTGTTATTTCTTATTGTTATTGTTATTTCTTATTGATATTGTTATTTCTTATTGTTATTGTTATTTTTTATTGTTATTGTTATTGGTATTTTTTATTGTTACTGTTATTGGTATTTTTTATTGTTATTGTTATTTCTTATTGTTATTGTTATTTATTATTGTTATTGTTATTGCCTATTGTTATTGTTATTTCTTATTGTTATTGTTATTTCTTATTGTTATTGTTATTTCTTATTGTTATTGTTATTTCTTATTGTTATTGTTATTTTTTATTGTTATTGGTATTTTTTATTGTTATTGTTATTTTTTATTGTTATTGTTATTTCTTATTGTTATTGTTATTGTTATTTCTTATTGTTATTGTTTTTTCTTATTGTTATTGGTATTTCTTATTGTTATTGTTATTTCTTATTGTTATTGTTATTTCTTATTTTTATTGTTATTTCTTATTGTTATTGTTATTTCTTATTGTTATTGCTATTTCTTATTGTTATTGTTATTTCTTATTGTCATTGTTATTTCTTATTGTTATTGTCCTTCCTTATTGTTATTGTTATTTCTTATTGTTATTGTTATTTCTTATTCTTATTGTTATTTCTTATTGTTAATGTTATTTCTTATTGTTATTGTTTTTTCTTATTGTTATTGTTATTTCTTATGGTTATTGTTATTTCTTATTGTTATTGTTATTTCTTATTGTTAATGTTATTTCTTATTGTTATTGTTATTTCTTATTGATATTGTTATTTCTTATTGTTATTGCTATTTCTTATTGTTATTGTTATTTCCTATTGTTATTTCTTATTGTTATTGTTATTTCTTATTGTTATTGTTATTTCTTTTTGTTATTGTTATTTCTTATTGTTATTGTTATTCCTTATTGTTATTGTTATTTCTTATTGTTAATGTTATTTCTTATTGTTATTTCTTATTGTTATTGTTATTCCTTATTGATATTGTTATTTCTTATTGTTATTGTTATTTTTTATTGTTATTGTTATTGTTATTTCTTATTGTTATTGTTATTTCTTATTGTTATTGTTATTTCTTATTGATATTGTTATTTCGTATGGTTATTGTTATTTCTTATTGTTATTGTTATTTCTTATTGTTAATGTTATTTCTTATTGTTATTGTTATTTCTTATTGTTATTGTTATTTCTTATTGTTATTGTTATTTCTTATTGTTATTGTTATTTCTTATTGTTATTGTTATTTCTTATTGTTATTGTTATTCCTTATTGTTATTGTTATTGTTATTTCTTATTGTTATTGTTATTTCTTATTGTAAATGTTATTTCTTATTGTTATTGTTATTTCTTATTGTTATTGTTATTGTTATTTCTTATTGTTATTGTTATTTCTTATAGTTATTTCTTATTGTTATTGTTATTTCTTATTAATATTGTTATTTCTTATTGTTATTGTTATTGTTATTTCTTATTGTTATTGGTATTTTTTATTGTTATTGTTATTTTTTATTGTTATTGTTATTTCTTATTGTTATTGTTATTTCTTATTGTTATTGGTATTTCTTATTGTTATTGTTATTGTTATTTCTTATTGTTATTGTTATTTCTTATTGTTATTGTTATTTCTTATTGTTATTGCTATTTCTTATTGTTATTGTTATTTCTTATTGTCATTGTTATTTCTTATTGTTATTGTCCTTCCTTATTGTTATTGTTATTTCTTATTGTTATTGTTATTTCTTATTCTTATTGTTATTTCTTATTGTTACTGTTATTTCTTATTGTTATTGTTATTTCTTATTGTTATTGTTATTTCTTATGGTTATTGTTATTTCTTATTGTTATTGTTATTTCTTATTGTTAATGTTATTTCTTATTGTTATTGTTATTTCTTATTGTTAATGTTATTTCTTATTGTTATTTCTTATTGTTATTGTATTCCTTATTGATATTGTTATTTCTTATTGTTATTGTTATTTTTTATTGTTATTGTTATTGTTATTTCTTATTGTTATTTCTTATTGTTATTGTTACTGTTATTTCTTATTGTTATTGTTATTTCTTTTTGTTATTGTTATTTCTTATTGTTATTGGTATTTCTTATTGTTATTGTTATTCCTTATTGTTATTGTTATTCCTTATTGTTATTGTTATTTATTATTGTTATTGTTATTTCTTATTGTTAATGTTATTTCTTATTGTTATTGTATTCCTTATTGATATTGTTATTTCTTATTGTTATTGTTATTTTTTATTGTTATTGTTATTGTTATTGTTATTTCTTATTGTTATTTCTTATTGTTATTGTTATTTCTTATTGTTATTGTTATTTCTTATTGATATTGTTATTTCTTATTGTTATTGTTATTTTTTTATTGTTATTGTTATTCCTTATTGTTATTTTTTATTGTTATTGTTATTTCTTATTGTTATTGTTATCTCTTATTGTTATTGTTATTTCTTATTGTTATTGTTATTTCTTATTGTTATTGTTATTTCTTATTGTTATTGTTATTGTTATTTCTTATTGTTATTGTTATTTCTTATTGTTATTGTTATTTCTTATTGTTATTGTTATTTCTTATTGTTATTGCTATTTCTTATTGTTATTGTTATTTCTTATTGTCATTGTTATTTCTTATTGTTATTGTTCTTCGTTATTGTTATTGTTATTTCTTATTCTTATTGTTATTTCTTATTGTTACTGTTATTTCTTATTGTTATTGTTATTTCTTATTGTTATTGTTATTTCTTAAGGTTATTGTTGTTTCTTATTGTTATTGTTATTTCTTATTGTTATTGTTATTTCTTATTGTTATTGTTATTTATTATTGTTATTGTTATTTCTTATTGTTATTGTTATTTCCAATTGTTATTGTTATTTCTTTTTGTTATTGTTATTTCTTATTGTTATTGTTATTTTTTATTGTTATTGTTATTTATTATTGTTATTGTTATTTCTTATTGTTATTTCTTATTGTTATTGTTATTTCTTATTGTTATTGTTATTTCTTATTGTTATTGTTATTTCATGTTGTTATTGTTATTTCTTATTGTTATTGTTATTTCCTATTGTTATTGTTATTTCTTTTTGTTATTTTTATTTCTTATTGTTATTGTTATTGTTATTGTTATTACTTATTGGTATTGTTATTTCTTATTGTTATTGTTATTGTTATTTCTTATTGTTATTGTTATTTCTTATTGTTATTGTTATTTCTTATTGTTATTGTTATTTCTTATTGTTATTGTTATTTCTTAGTGATATTGTTATTTCTTATTGTTATTGTTACTTCTTATTGTTATTGTTATTTTTTATTGTTATTGTTATTTCTTATTGTTATTGTTATTTCTTATTGTTATTGTTATTTCTTATTGTTATTGTTATCTCTTATTGTTATTGTTATTTCTTATTGTTATTGTTATTTCATATTGTTATTGTTATTTCTTATTGTTATTGTTACTTCTTATTGTTATTGTTTTTTTTATTTTTTATTGTTATTTGTTATTGTTATTGTTATTTCTTATTGTTATTGTTATTTCTTATTCTTATTGTTATTTATTTTTGTTATTGTTATTTTTTATTGATATTGTTATTTCTTATTGTTTTTTCTTATTGTTATTGTTATTTCTTATTGTTATTGTTATTTCATATTGTTATTGTTATTTCTTATTGTTATTGTTATTTCTTATTGTTATTGTTATTTCTTATTGTTATTGTTATTTCTTATTGTTATTGTTATTTCTTATTGTTATTGTTATTTCTTATTGTTATTGTTATTTTTTATTTTTTATTATTATTTGTTATTGTTATTGTTATTTTTTATTGTTATTGTTATTTCTTATTCTTATTGTTATTTATTTTTGTTATTGTTATTTTTTATTGATATTGTTATTTCTTATTGTTTTTTCTTATTGTTATTGTTATTTCTTATTGTTATTGTTAATTCTTATTCTTAATGTTATTTCTTATTGTTAATGTTATTTCTTATTGTTATTGTTATTTCTTATTGTTAATGTTATTTCTTATTGTTATTTCTTATAGTTATTTCTTATTGTTATTGTTATTTCTTATTGTTATTGTTATTTCTTATTGTTATTGTTATTTCTTATTGATATTGTTATTTCTTATTGTTATTTCCTATTGTTATTGTTATTTCTTTTTGTTATTGGTATTTCTTATTGTTATTGTTATTGTTATTTCTTATTGTTAATGTTATTTCTTATTGTTAATGTTATTTCTTATTGTTATTGTTATTTCTTATTGTTATTGTTATTTCTTATTGATATTGTTATTTCTTATTGTTATTGTTATTTTTTATTGTTATTGTTATTGGTATTTTTTATTGTTATTGTAATTTCTTATTGTTATTGTTATTTATTATTGTTATTGTTATTTCCTATTGTTATTGTTATTTATTGTTGTTATTGTTATTTCTTGTTGTTATTGTTATTTCTTTTGTTATTGTTATTTCTTATTGTTATTGTTATTTCTTATTGATATTGTTATTTCTTATTGTTATTGTTATTTTTTATTGTTATTGTTATTTTTTATTGTTGTTGTTATTTCTTATTGTTATTGTTATTGTTATTTCTTATTGTTATTGTTATTTCTTATTGTTAATGTTATTTCTTATTGTTATTGTTATTTCTTATTGTTAATGTTATTTCTTATTGTTATTTCTTATTGTTATTGTATTCCTTATTGATATTGTTATTTCTTATTGTTATTGTTATTTTTTATTGTTATTGTTATTGTTATTTCTTATTGTTATTTCTTATTGTTATTGTTACTGTTATTTCTTATTGTTATTGTTATTTCTTTTTGTTATTGTTATTTCTTATTGTTATTGGTATTTCTTATTGTTATTGTTATTCCTTATTGTTATTGTTATTCCTTATTGTTATTGTTATTTATTATTGTTATTGTTATTTCTTATTGTTAATGTTATTTCTTATTGTTATTTCTTATTGTTATTGTATTCCTTATTGATATTGTTATTTCTTATTGTTATTGTTATTTTTTATTGTTATTGTTATTGTTATTGTTATTTCTTATTGTTATTTCTTATTGTTATTGTTATTTCTTATTGTTATTGTTATTTCTTATTGATATTGTTATTTCTTATTGTTATTGTTATTTTTTTATTGTTATTGTTATTCCTTATTGTTATTTTTTATTGTTATTGTTATTTCTTATTGTTATTGTTATCTCTTATTGTTATTGTTATTTCTTATTGTTATTGTTATTTCTTATTGTTATTGCTATTTCTTATTGTTATTGTTATTTCTTATTGTCATTGTTATTTCTTATTGTTATTGTTCTTCGTTATTGTTATTGTTATTTCTTATTCTTATTGTTATTTCTTATTGTTACTGTTATTTCTTATTGTTATTGTTATTTCTTATTGTTATTGTTATTTCTTAAGGTTATTGTTGTTTCTTATTGTTATTGTTATTTCTTATTGTTATTGTTATTTCTTATTGTTATTGTTATTTATTATTGTTATTGTTATTTCTTATTGTTATTGTTATTTCCAATTGTTATTGTTATTTCTTTTTGTTATTGTTATTTCTTATTGTTATTGTTATTTCTTATTGTTATTGTTATTGTTATTTCTTATTGTTATTGTTATTTCTTATTGTTATTGTTATTTCTTATTGTTATTGTTATTTCTTTTTGTTATTGCTATTTCTTATTGTTATTGTTATTTCTTATTGTCATTGTTATTTCTTATTGTTATTGTTCTTCGTTATTGTTATTGTTATTTCTTATTCTTATTGTTATTTCTTATTGTTACTGTTATTTCTTATTGTTATTGTTATTTCTTATTGTTATTGTTATTTCTTAAGGTTATTGTTGTTTCTTATTGTTATTGTTATTTCTTATTGTTATTGTTATTTCTTATTGTTATTGTTATTTATTATTGTTATTGTTATTTCTTATTGTTATTGTTATTTCCAATTGTTATTGTTATTTCTTTTTGTTATTGTTATTTCTTATTGTTATTGTTATTTTTTATTGTTATTGTTATTTATTATTGTTATTGTTATTTCTTATTGTTATTTCTTATTGTTATTGTTATTTCTTATTGTTATTGTTATTTCTTATTGTTATTGTTATTTCATGTTGTTATTGTTATTTCTTATTGTTATTGTTATTTCCTATTGTTATTGTTATTTCTTTTTGTTATTTTTATTTCTTATTGTTATTGTTATTGTTATTACTTATTGGTATTGTTATTTCTTATTGTTATTGTTATTGTTATTTCTTATTGTTATTGTTATTTCTTATTGTTATTGTTATTTCTTATTGTTATTGTTATTTCTTATTGTTATTGTTATTTCTTAGTGATATTGTTATTTCTTATTGTTATTGTTACTTCTTATTGTTATTGTTATTTTTTATTGTTATTGTTATTTCTTATTGTTATTGTTATTTCTTATTGTTATTGTTATTTCTTATTGTTATTGTTATTTCATATTGTTATTGTTATTTCTTATTGTTATTGTTATTTCTTATTGTTATTGTTTTTTTTATTTTTTATTGTTATTTGTTATTGTTATTGTTATTTCTTATTGTTATTGTTATTTCTTATTCTTATTGTTATTTATTTTTGTTATTGTTATTTTTTATTGATATTGTTATTTCTTATTGTTTTTTCTTATTGTTATTGTTATTTCTTATTGTTATTGTTATTTCATATTGTTATTGTTATTTCTTATTGTTATTGTTATTTCTTATTGTTATTGTTATTTCTTATTGTTATTGTTATTTCTTATTGTTATTGTTATTTCTTATTGTTATTGTTATTTTTTATTTTTTATTATTATTTGTTATTGTTATTGTTATTTTTTATTGTTATTGTTATTTCTTATTCTTATTGTTATTTATTTTTGTTATTGTTATTTTTTATTGATATTGTTATTTCTTATTGTTTTTTCTTATTGTTATTGTTATTTCTTATTGTTATTGTTAATTCTTATTCTTAATGTTATTTCTTATTGTTAATGTTATTTCTTATTGTTATTGTTATTTCTTATTGTTAATGTTATTTCTTATTGTTATTTCTTATAGTTATTTCTTATTGTTATTGTTATTTCTTATTGTTATTGTTATTTCTTATTGTTATTGTTATTTCTTATTGATATTGTTATTTCTTATTGTTATTTCCTATTGTTATTGTTATTTCTTTTTGTTATTGGTATTTCTTATTGTTATTGTTATTGTTATTTCTTATTGTTAATGTTATTTCTTATTGTTAATGTTATTTCTTATTGTTATTGTTATTTCTTATTGTTATTGTTATTTCTTATTGATATTGTTATTTCTTATTGTTATTGTTATTTTTTATTGTTATTGTTATTGGTATTTTTTATTGTTATTGTAATTTCTTATTGTTATTGTTATTTATTATTGTTATTGTTATTTCCTATTGTTATTGTTATTTATTGTTGTTATTGTTATTTCTTGTTGTTATTGTTATTTCTTTTGTTATTGTTATTTCTTATTGTTATTGTTATTTCTTATTGATATTGTTATTTCTTATTGTTATTGTTATTTTTTATTGTTATTGTTATTTTTTATTGTTGTTGTTATTTCTTATTGTTATTGTTATTGTTATTTCTTATTGTTATTGTTATTTCTTATTGTTATTGCTATTTCTTATTGTTATTGTTATTTCTTATTGTCATTGTTATTTCTTATTGTTATTGTCCTTCCTTATTGTTATTGTTATTTCTTATTGTTATTGTTATTTCTTATTCTTATTGTTATTTCTTATTGTTACTGTTATTTCTTATTGTTATTGTTTTTTCTTATTGTTATTGTTATTTCTTATGGTTATTGTTATTTCTTATTGTTATTGTTATTTCTTATTGTTATTGTTATTTCTTATTGTTATTGTTATTTCTTATTGTTATTGTTATTTCTTATTGTTATTGTTATTTCTTATTGATATTGTTATTTCGTATGGTTATTGTTATTTCTTATTGTTATTGTTATTTCTTATTGTTAAAGTTATTTCTTATTGTTATTTCTTATTGTTATTGTTATTGTTATTTCTTATTGTTATTGTTATTTCTTATTGTTATAGTTATTTCTTATTGTTATTGTTATTTCTTATTGTTATTGTTATTTCTTATTGTTATTGTTATTTCTTATTGTTATTGTTATTTCTTATTGTTATTGTTATTTCTTAGTGATATTGTTATTTCTTATTGTTATTGTTACTTCTTATTGTTATTGTTATTTTTTATTGTTATTGTTATTTCTTATTGTTATTGTTATTTCTTATTGTTATTGTTATTTCTTATTGTTATTGTTATCTCTTATTGTTATTGTTATTTCTTATTGTTATTGTTATTTCATATTGTTATTGTTATTTCTTATTGTTATTGTTATTTCTTATTGTTATTGTTTTTTTTATTTTTTATTGTTATTTGTTATTGTTATTGTTATTTCTTATTGTTATTGTTATTTCTTATTCTTATTGTTATTTATTTTTGTTATTGTTATTTTTTATTGATATTGTTATTTCTTATTGTTTTTTCTTATTGTTATTGTTATTTCTTATTGTTATTGTTATTTCATATTGTTATTGTTATTTCTTATTGTTATTGTTATTTCTTATTGTTATTGTTATTTCTTATTGTTATTGTTATTTCTTATTGTTATTGTTATTTCTTATTGTTATTGTTATTTCTTATTGTTATTGTTATTTTTTATTTTTTATTATTATTTGTTATTGTTATTGTTATTTTTTATTGTTATTGTTATTTCTTATTCTTATTGTTATTTATTTTTGTTATTGTTATTTTTTATTGATATTGTTATTTCTTATTGTTTTTTCTTATTGTTATTGTTAATTCTTATTCTTAATGTTATTTCTTATTGTTAATGTTATTTCTTATTGTTATTGTTATTTCTTATTGTTAATGTTATTTCTTATTGTTATTTCTTATAGTTATTTCTTATTGTTATTGTTATTTCTTATTGTTATTGTTATTTCTTATTGTTATTGTTATTTCTTATTGATATTGTTATTTCTTATTGTTATTTCCTATTGTTATTGTTATTTCTTTTTGTTATTGGTATTTCTTATTGTTATTGTTATTGTTATTTCTTATTGTTAATGTTATTTCTTATTGTTAATGTTATTTCTTATTGTTATTGTTATTTCTTATTGTTATTGTTATTTCTTATTGATATTGTTATTTCTTATTGTTATTGTTATTTTTTATTGTTATTGTTATTGGTATTTTTTATTGTTATTGTAATTTCTTATTGTTATTGTTATTTATTATTGTTATTGTTATTTCCTATTGTTATTGTTATTTATTGTTGTTATTGTTATTTCTTGTTGTTATTGTTATTTCTTTTGTTATTGTTATTTCTTATTGTTATTGTTATTTCTTATTGATATTGTTATTTCTTATTGTTATTGTTATTTTTTATTGTTATTGTTATTTTTTATTGTTGTTGTTATTTCTTATTGTTATTGTTATTGTTATTTCTTATTGTTATTGTTATTTCTTATTGTTATTGCTATTTCTTATTGTTATTGTTATTTCTTATTGTCATTGTTATTTCTTATTGTTATTGTCCTTCCTTATTGTTATTGTTATTTCTTATTGTTATTGTTATTTCTTATTCTTATTGTTATTTCTTATTGTTACTGTTATTTCTTATTGTTATTGTTTTTTCTTATTGTTATTGTTATTTCTTATGGTTATTGTTATTTCTTATTGTTATTGTTATTTCTTATTGTTATTGTTATTTCTTATTGATATTGTTATTTCGTATGGTTATTGTTATTTCTTATTGTTATTGTTATTTCTTATTGTTAAAGTTATTTCTTATTGTTATTTCTTATTGTTATTGTTATTGTTATTTCTTATTGTTATTGTTATTTCTTATTGTTATTGTTATTTCTTATTGTTATTGTTATTTCTTATTGTTATTGTTATTTCTTATTGTTATTGTTATTCCTTATTGCTATTGTTATTTATTATTGTTATTGTTATTTCTTATTGTTATTGTTATTTCTTATTGTTAATGTTATTTCTTATTGTTATTTCTTATTGATATTGTTATTTCTTTTTGTTATTGTTATTTTTTATTGATATTGTTATTTCTTATTGTTTTTTCTTATTGTTATTGTTATTTATTATTGTTATTGTTATTTCTTATTGTTATTGTTATTTCTTATTTTTATTGTTATTTCTTATTGTTATTGTTATTTCTTATTGTTATTGTTATTTCATATTGTTATTGTTATTTCTTATTGTTATTGTTATTTCTTATTGTTATTGCTATTTCTTATTTTTTATTGTTATTTGTTATTGTTATTGTTATTTCTTATTGTTATTGTTATTTCTTATCCTTATTGTTATTTATTTTTGTTATTGTTATTTTTTATTGATATTGTTATTTCTTATTGTTTTTTCTTATTGTTATTGTTATTTCTTATTGTTATTGTTATTTCTTATTGTTATTGTTATTTCTTATTGTTATTGTTATTTCTTATTGTTATTGTTATTTCTAATTTTTTATTGTTATTTGTTATTGTTATTGTTATTTCTTATTGTTATTGTTATTTCTTATTGTTATTGTTATTTCTTATTGTTATTGTTATTTCTTATTGTTATTGTTATTTCTTATTGTTATTGTTATTTATTATTGTTATTGTTATTTCCTATTGTTATTGTTATTACTTTTTGTTATTGTTATTTCTTATTGTTATTGTTATTGTTATTTCTTATTGGTATTGTTATTTCTTATTGTTATTGTTATTTCTTATTGTTATTGTTAATTCTTATTGTTAATTTTATTTCTTATTGTTAATGTTATTTCTTATTGTTATTGTTATTTCTTATTGTTAATGTTATTTTTTATTGTTATTGTTATTTCTTATTGTTATTGTTATTTCTTATTGTTAATGTTATTTCTTATTGTTAATGTTATTTCTTATTGTTATTTCTTATTGTTATTGTTATTTTTTATTGTTATTGTTATTTCTTATTGTTATTGGTATTTTTTATTGTTATTGTTATTTATTATTGTTATTGTTATTTCCTATTGTTATTGTTATTTCTTATTGTTATTGTTATTTCTTATTGTTATTGTTATTTCTTATTGTTATTGTTATTTCTTATTGATATTGTTATTTCTTATTGTTATTGTTATTTCATATTGTTATTGTTATTTCTTATTGTTATTGTTATTTCCTATTGTTATTGTTATTTCTTATTGTTATTGTTATTTCTTATTGGTATTGTTATTTCTTATTGTTATTGTTATTGTTATTTCTTATTGTTATTGTTATTTCTTATTGTAAATGTTATTTCTTATTGTTAATGTTATTTCTTATTGTTATTGTTATTTCTTATTGTTATTGTTATTTCTTATAGTTATTTCTTATTGTTATTGTTATTTTTTTTTGTTATTGTTATTTCTTATTGTTATTGTTATTTCTTATTGATATTGTTATTTCTTATTGTTATTGTTATTGTTATTTCTTACTGTTATTGGTATTTTTTATTGTTATTGTTATTTTTTATTGTTATTGTTATTTTTTATTGTTATTGTTATTTCTTATTGTTATTGTTATTTCTTATTATTATTAGTATTTCTTATTGTTATTGTTATTTCTTATTGTTATTGTTATTTCTTATAGTTATTGTTATTTCTTATTGTTATTGTTATTTCTTATTGTTATTGCTATTTCTTATTGTTATTGTTATTTCTTATTGTTATTGTTATTTCTTATTGTTATTGTCCTTCCTTATTGTTATTGTTATTTCTTATTGTTATTGTTATTGTTATTTCTTATTGTTATTGTTATTTCTTATTGTTATTGTTATTTCTTATTGTTATTGTTATTTCTTATTGTTATTGTTATTTCTTATTGTTATTTCTTATTGTTATTGTTATTTCTTATTGTTATTGTTATTTCTTATTGATATTGTTATTTCGTATGGTTATTGTTATTTCTTATTGTTATTGTTATTTCTTATTGTTAATGTTATTTCTTATTGTTATTTCTTATTGTTATTGTTATTGTTATTTCTTATTGTTATTGTTATTTCTTATTGTTATTGTTATTTCTTATTGTTATTGTTATTTCTTATTGTTATTGTTATTCCTTATTGTTATTGTTATTTATTATTGTTATTGTTATTTCTTATTGTTAATGTTATTTCTTATTGTTATTTCTTATTGATATTGTTATTTCTTTTTGTTATTGTTATTTTTTATTGATATTGTTATTTCTTATTGTTTTTTCTTATTGTTATTGTTATTTCTTATTGTTATTGTTATTTCTTATTGTTATTGTTATTTCTTATTTTTATTGTTATTTCTTATTGTTATTGTTATTTCTTATTGTTATTGTTATTTCATATTGTTATTGTTATTTCTTATTGTTATTGTTATTTCTTATTGTTATTGTTATTTCTTATTTTTTATTGTTATTTGTTATTGTTATTGTTATTTCTTATTGTTATTGTTATTTCTTATTCTTATTGTTATTTATGTTTGTTATTGTTATTTTTTATTGATATTGTTATTTCTTATTGTTTTTTCTTATTGTTATTGTTATTTCTTATTGTTATTGTTATTTCTTATTTTTTACTGTTATTTGTTATTGTTATTGTTATTTCTTATTGTTATTGTTATTTCTTATTGTTATTGTTATTTCCTATAGTTATTGTTATTACTTTTTGTTATTGTTATTACTTATTGTTATTGTTATTGTTATTTCTTATTGGTATTGTTATTTCTTATTGTTATTGTTATTTCTTATTGTTATTGTTAATTATTATTGTTAATGTTATTTCTTATTGTTAATGTTATTTCTTATTGTTATTGTTATTTCTTATTGTTAATGTTATTTCTTATTGTTATTGTTATTTCTTATTGTTATTGTTATTTCTTATTGTTAATGTTATTTCTTATTGTTAATGTTATTTCTTATTGTTATTGTTATTTCTTATTGTTATTGTTATTTCTTATTGTTATTGTTATTTTTTATTGTTATTGTTATTGTTATTTCTTATTGTTATTGGTATTTTTTATTGTTATTGTTATTTCTTATTGTTATTGTTATTTATTATTGTTATTGTTATTTCCTATTGTTATTGTTATTTCTTATTGTTATTGTTATTTCTTATTGTTATTGTTATTTCTTATTGTTATTGTTATTTCTTATTGATATTGTTATTTCTTATTGTTATTGTTATTTCTTATTGTTATTGTTATTTCATATTGTTATTGTTATTTCTTATTGGTATTGTTATTTCTTATTGTAAATGTTATTTCTTATTGTTAATGTTATTTCTTATTGTTATTTCTTATTGTTATTTCTTATAGTTATTTCTTATTGTTATTGTTATTTCTTTTTGTTATTGTTATTTCTTATTGTTATTGTTATTTCTTATTGATATTGTTATTTCTTATTGTTATTGTTATTGTTATTTCTTACTGTTATTGGTATTTTTTATTGTTATTGTTATTTTTTATTGTTATTGTTATTTCTAATTGTTATTGTTATTGTTATTGTTATTTCTTATTGTTATTGTTATTTCTTATTATTATTAGTATTTCTTATTGTTATTGTTATTTCTTATAGTTATTGTTATTTCTTAATGTTATTGTTATTTCTTATTGTTATTGTTATTTCTTATTGATATTGTTATTTCTTATTGTTATTGTTATTTTTTATTGTTATTGTTATTGGTATTTTTATTGTTATTGTTATTTCTTATTGTTATTGTTATTTATTATTGTTATTGTTATTTCCTATTGTTATTGTTATTTCTTGTTGTTATTGTTATTTCTTTTGTTATTGTTATTTCTTATTGTTATTGTTATTTCTTATTGATATTGTTATTTCTTATTGTTATTGTTATTTTTTATTGATATTGTTATTTCTTATGGTTTTTTCTTATTGTTATTTCTTATTGTTATTGTTAATTCTTATTCTTAATGTTATTTCTTATTGTTAATGTTATTTCTTATTGTTATTGTTATTTCTTATTGTTAATGTTATTTCTTATTGTTATTTCTTATAGTTATTTCTTATTGTTATTGTTATTTCTTATTGTTATTGTTATTTCTTATTGTTATTGTTATTTCTTATTGATATTGTTATTTCTTATTGTTATTTCCTATTGTTATTGTTATTTCTTTTTGTTATTGGTATTTCTTATTGTTATTGTTATTGTTATTGTTATTTCTTATTGTTAATGTAATTTCTTATTGTTAATGTTATTTCTTATTGTTATTGTTATTTCTTATTGTTATTGTTATTTCTTATTGATATTGTTATTTCTTATTGTTATTGTTATTTTTTATTGTTATTGTTATTTCTTATTGTTATTGTTATTTATTATTGTTATTGTTATTTCCTTCTGTTATTGTTATTTCTTGTTGTTATTGTTATTTCTTGTTGTTATTGTTATTTCTTTTGTTATTGTTATTTCTTATTGTTATTGTTATTTTTTATTGATATTGTTATTTCTTATTGTTATTGTTATTTTTTATTGTTATTGGTATTTTTTATTGTTATTGTTATTTTTTATTGTTGTTGTTATTTCTTATTGTTATTGTTATTGTTATTTCTTATTGTTATTGTTATTTCTTATTGTTATTGCTATTTCTTATTGTTATTGTTATTTATTATTGTCATTGTTATTTCTTATTGTTATTGTCCTTCCTTATTGTTATTGTTATTTCTTATTCTTATTGTTATTTCTTATTGTTACTGTTATTTCTTATTGTTATTGTTTTTTCTTATTGTTATTGTTATTTCTTATGGTTATTGTTATTTCTTATTGTTATTGTTATTTCTTATTGTTAATGTTATTTCTTATTGTTTTTTCTTATTGTTATTGTTATTGTTATTTCTTATTGTTATTGTTATTTCTTATTGATATTGTTATTTCTTATTGTTATTGTTATTTTTTATTGTTATTGTTATTTCTTATTGTTATTGTTATTTCCTATTGTTATTTCTTATTGTTATTGTTATTTCTTATTGTTATTGTTATTTCTTTTTGTTATTGTTATTTCTTATTGTTATTGTTATTGTTATTCCTTATTGTTATTGTTATTTATTATTGTTATTGTTATTTCTTATTGTTAATGTTATTTCTTATTGTTATTTCTTATTGTTATAGTTATTCCTTATTGATATTGTTATTTCTTATTGTTATTGTTATTTTTTATTGTTATTGTTATTGTTATTTCTTATTGTTATTTCTTATTGTTATTGTTATTTCTTATTGTTATTGTTATTTCTTATTGATATTGTTATTTCGTATGGTTATTGTTATTTCTTATTGTTAATGTTATTTCTTATTGTTATTGTTATTTCTTATTGTTATTGTTATTTCTTATTGTTATTGTTATTTCTTATTGTTATTGTTATTTATTATTTTTTACTGTTATTTGTTATTGTTATTGTTATTTCTTATTGTTATTGTTATTTCTTATTGTTATTGTTATTTCCTATAGTTATTGTTATTACTTTTTGTTATTGTTATTTCTTATTGTTATTGTTATTGTTATTTCTTATTGGTATTGTTATTTCTTATTGTTATTGTTATTTCTTATTGTTATTGTTAATTCTTATTGTTAATGTTATTTCTTATTGTTAATGTTATTTCTTATTGTTATTGTTATTTCTTATTGTTAATGTTATTTCTTATTGTTATTGTTATTTCTTATTGATATTGTTATTTCTTATTGTTATTGTTATTTCTTATTGTTATTGTTATTTTTTATTGTTATTGTTATTGTTATTTCTTATTGTTATTGGTATTTTTTATTGTTATTGTTATTTCTTATTGTTATTGTTATTTATTATTGTTATTGTTATTTCCTATTGTTATTGTTATTTCTTATTGTTATTGTTATTTCTTATTGTTATTGTTATTTCTTATTGTTATTGTTATTTCTTATTGATATTGTTATTTCTTATTGTTATTGTTATTTCTTATTGTTATTGTTATTTCATATTGTTATTGTTATTTCTTATTGGTATTGTTATTTCTTATTGTAAATGGTATTTCTTATTGTTAATGTTATTTCTTATTGTTATTTCTTATTGTTATTTCTTATAGTTATTTCTTATTGTTATTGTTATTTCTTTTTGTTATTGTTATTTCTTATTGTTATTGTTATTTCTTATTGATATTGTTATTTCTTATTGTTATTGTTATTGTTATTTCTTACTGTTATTGGTATTTTTTATTGTTATTGTTATTTTTTATTGTTATTGTTATTTCTAATTGTTATTGTTATTGTTATTTCTTATTGTTATTGTTATTTCTTATTATTATTAGTATTTCTTATTGTTATTGTTATTTCTTATTGTTATTGTTATTTCTTATAGTTATTGTTATTTCTTAATGTTATTGTTATTTCTTATTGTTATTGTTATTTCTTATTGATATTGTTATTTCTTATTGTTATTGTTATTTTTTATTGTTATTGTTATTGGTATTTTTATTGTTATTGTTATTTCTTATTGTTATTGTTATTTATTATTGTTATTGTTATTTCCTATTGTTATTGTTATTTCTTGTTGTTATTGTTATTTCTTTTGTTATTGTTATTTCTTATTGTTATTGTTATTTCTTATTGATATTGTTATTTCTTATTGTTATTGTTATTTTTTATTGATATTGTTATTTCTTATGTTTTTTTCTTATTGTTATTTCTTATTGTTATTGTTAATTCTTATTCTTAATGTTATTTCTTATTGTTAATGTTATTTCTTATTGTTATTGTTATTTCTTATTGTTAATGTTATTTCTTATTGTTATTTCTTATAGTTATTTCTTATTGTTATTGTTATTTCTTATTGTTATTGTTATTTCTTATTGTTATTGTTATTTCTTATTGATATTGTTATTTCTTATTGTTATTGCTATTTCTTATTTTTTATTGTTATTTGTTATTGTTATTGTTATTTCTTATTGTTATTGTTATTTCTTATTCTTATTGTTATTTATGTTTGTTATTGTTATTTTTTATTGATATTGTTATTTCTTATTGTTTTTTCTTATTGTTATTGTTATTTCTTATTGTTATTGTTATTTCTTATTTTTTACTGTTATTTGTTATTGTTATTGTTATTTCTTATTGTTATTGTTATTTCTTATTGTTATTGTTATTTCCTATAGTTATTGTTATTACTTTTTGTTATTGTTATTTCTTATTGTTATTGTTATTGTTATTTCTTATTGGTATTGTTATTTCTTATTGTTATTGTTATTTCTTATTGTTATTGTTAATTATTATTGTTAATGTTATTTCTTATTGTTAATGTTATTTCTTATTGTTATTGTTATTTCTTATTGTTAATGTTATTTCTTATTGTTATTGTTATTTCTTATTGTTATTGTTATTTCTTATTGTTAATGTTATTTCTTATTGTTAATGTTATTTCTTATTGTTATTGTTATTTCTTATTGTTATTGTTATTTCTTATTGTTATTGTTATTTTTTATTGTTATTGTTATTGTTATTTCTTATTGTTATTGGTATTTTTTATTGTTATTGTTATTTCTTATTGTTATTGTTATTTATTATTGTTATTGTTATTTCCTATTGTTATTGTTATTTCTTATTGTTATTGTTATTTCTTATTGTTATTGTTATTTCTTATTGTTATTGTTATTTCTTATTGATATTGTTATTTCTTATTGTTATTGTTATTTCTTATTGTTATTGTTATTTCATATTGTTATTGTTATTTCTTATTGGTATTGTTATTTCTTATTGTAAATGTTATTTCTTATTGTTAATGTTATTTCTTATTGTTATTTCTTATTGTTATTTCTTATAGTTATTTCTTATTGTTATTGTTATTTCTTTTTGTTATTGTTATTTCTTATTGTTATTGTTATTTCTTATTGATATTGTTATTTCTTATTGTTATTGTTATTGTTATTTCTTACTGTTATTGGTATTTTTTATTGTTATTGTTATTTTTTATTGTTATTGTTATTTCTAATTGTTATTGTTATTGTTATTGTTATTTCTTATTGTTATTGTTATTTCTTATTATTATTAGTATTTCTTATTGTTATTGTTATTTCTTATAGTTATTGTTATTTCTTAATGTTATTGTTATTTCTTATTGTTATTGTTATTTCTTATTGATATTGTTATTTCTTATTGTTATTGTTATTTTTTATTGTTATTGTTATTGGTATTTTTATTGTTATTGTTATTTCTTATTGTTATTGTTATTTATTATTGTTATTGTTATTTCCTATTGTTATTGTTATTTCTTGTTGTTATTGTTATTTCTTTTGTTATTGTTATTTCTTATTGTTATTGTTATTTCTTATTGATATTGTTATTTCTTATTGTTATTGTTATTTTTTATTGATATTGTTATTTCTTATGGTTTTTTCTTATTGTTATTTCTTATTGTTATTGTTAATTCTTATTCTTAATGTTATTTCTTATTGTTAATGTTATTTCTTATTGTTATTGTTATTTCTTATTGTTAATGTTATTTCTTATTGTTATTTCTTATAGTTATTTCTTATTGTTATTGTTATTTCTTATTGTTATTGTTATTTCTTATTGTTATTGTTATTTCTTATTGTTATTTCCTATTGTTATTGTTATTTCTTTTTGTTATTGGTATTTCTTATTGTTATTGTTATTGTTATTGTTATTTCTTATTGTTAATGTAATTTCTTATTGTTAATGTTATTTCTTATTGTTATTGTTATTTCTTATTGTTATTGTTATTTCTTATTGATATTGTTATTTCTTATTGTTATTGTTATTTTTTATTGTTATTGTTATTTCTTATTGTTATTGTTATTTATTATTGTTATTGTTATTTCCTTCTGTTATTGTTATTTCTTGTTGTTATTGTTATTTCTTGTTGTTATTGTTATTTCTTTTGTTATTGTTATTTCTTATTGTTATTGTTATTTTTTATTGATATTGTTATTTCTTATTGTTATTGTTATTTTTTATTGTTATTGGTATTTTTTATTGTTATTGTTATTTTTTATTGTTGTTGTTATTTCTTATTGTTATTGTTATTGTTATTTCTTATTGTTATTGTTATTTCTTATTGTTATTGCTATTTCTAATTGTTATTGTTATTTATTATTGTCATTGTTATTTCTTATTGTTATTGTCCTTCCTTATTGTTATTGTTATTTCTTATTCTTATTGTTATTTCTTATTGTTACTGTTATTTCTTATTGTTATTGTTTTTTCTTATTGTTATTGTTATTTCTTATGGTTATTGTTATTTCTTATTGTTATTGTTATTTCTTATTGTTAATGTTATTTCTTATTGTTTTTTCTTATTGTTATTGTTATTGTTATTTCTTATTGTTATTGTTATTTCTTATTGATATTGTTATTTCTTATTGTTATTGTTATTTTTTATTGTTATTGTTATTTCTTATTGTTATTGTTATTTCCTATTGTTATTTCTTATTGTTATTGTTATTTCTTATTGTTATTGTTATTTCTTTTTGTTATTGTTATTTCTTATTGTTATTGTTATTGTTATTCCTTATTGTTATTGTTATTTATTATTGTTATTGTTATTTCTTATTGTTAATGTTATTTCTTATTGTTATTTCTTATTGTTATAGTTATTCCTTATTGATATTGTTATTTCTTATTGTTATTGTTATTTTTTATTGTTATTGTTATTGTTATTTCTTATTGTTATTTCTTATTGTTATTGTTATTTCTTATTGATATTGTTATTTCGTATGGTTATTGTTATTTCTTATTGTTAATGTTATTTCTTATTGTTATTGTTATTTCTTATTGTTATTGTTATTTCTTATTGTTATTGTTATTTCTTATTGTTATTGTTATTTATTATTTTTTACTGTTATTTGTTATTGTTATTGTTATTTCTTATTGTTATTGTTATTTCTTATTGTTATTGTTATTTCCTATAGTTATTGTTATTACTTTTTGTTATTGTTATTTCTTATTGTTATTGTTATTGTTATTTCTTATTGGTATTGTTATTTCTTATTGTTATTGTTATTTCTTATTGTTATTGTTAATTCTTATTGTTAATGTTATTTCTTATTGTTAATGTTATTTCTTATTGTTATTGTTATTTCTTATTGTTAATGTTATTTCTTATTGTTATTGTTATTTCTTATTGATATTGTTATTTCTTATTGTTATTGTTATTTCTTATTGTTATTGTTATTTTTTATTGTTATTGTTATTGTTATTTCTTATTGTTATTGGTATTTTTTATTGTTATTGTTATTTCTTATTGTTATTGTTATTTATTATTGTTATTGTTATTTCCTATTGTTATTGTTATTTCTTATTGTTATTGTTATTTCTTATTGTTATTGTTATTTCTTATTGTTATTGTTATTTCTTATTGATATTGTTATTTCTTATTGTTATTGTTATTTCTTATTGTTATTGTTATTTCATATTGTTATTGTTATTTCTTATTGGTATTGTTATTTCTTATTGTAAATGGTATTTCTTATTGTTAATGTTATTTCTTATTGTTATTTCTTATTGTTATTTCTTATAGTTATTTCTTATTGTTATTGTTATTTCTTTTTGTTATTGTTATTTCTTATTGTTATTGTTATTTCTTATTGATATTGTTATTTCTTATTGTTATTGTTATTGTTATTTCTTACTGTTATTGGTATTTTTTATTGTTATTGTTATTTTTTATTGTTATTGTTATTTCTAATTGTTATTGTTATTGTTATTTCTTATTGTTATTGTTATTTCTTATTATTATTAGTATTTCTTATTGTTATTGTTATTTCTTATTGTTATTGTTATTTCTTATAGTTATTGTTATTTCTTAATGTTATTGTTATTTCTTATTGTTATTGTTATTTCTTATTGATATTGTTATTTCTTATTGTTATTGTTATTTTTTATTGTTATTGTTATTGGTATTTTTATTGTTATTGTTATTTCTTATTGTTATTGTTATTTATTATTGTTATTGTTATTTCCTATTGTTATTGTTATTTCTTGTTGTTATTGTTATTTCTTTTGTTATTGTTATTTCTTATTGTTATTGTTATTTCTTATTGATATTGTTATTTCTTATTGTTATTGTTATTTTTTATTGATATTGTTATTTCTTATGTTTTTTTCTTATTGTTATTTCTTATTGTTATTGTTAATTCTTATTCTTAATGTTATTTCTTATTGTTAATGTTATTTCTTATTGTTATTGTTATTTCTTATTGTTAATGTTATTTCTTATTGTTATTTCTTATAGTTATTTCTTATTGTTATTGTTATTTCTTATTGTTATTGTTATTTCTTATTGTTATTGTTATTTCTTATTGATATTGTTATTTCTTATTGTTATTTCCTATTGTTATTGTTATTTCTTTTTGTTATTGGTATTTCTTATTGTTATTTCTTATTGTTAATGTAATTTCTTATTGTTAATGTTATTTCTTATTGTTATTGTTATTTCTTATTGTTATTGTTATTTCTTATTGATATTGTTATTTCTTATTGTTATTGTTATTTTTTATTGTTATTGTTATTTCTTATTGTTATTGTTATTTATTATTGTTATTGTTATTTCCTTCTGTTATTGTTATTTCTTGTTGTTATTGTTATTTCTTGTTGTTATTGTTATTTCTTTTGTTATTGTTATTTCTTATTGTTATTGTTATTTTTTATTGATATTGTTATTTCTTATTGTTATTGTTATTTTTTATTGTTATTGGTATTTTTTATTGTTATTGTTATTTTTTATTGTTGTTGTTATTTCTTATTGTTATTGTTATTGTTATTTCTTATTGTTATTGTTATTTCTTATTGTTATTGCTATTTCTTATTGTTATTGTTATTTATTATTGTCATTGTTATTTCTTATTGTTATTGTCCTTCCTTATTGTTATTGTTATTTCTTATTCTTATTGTTATTTCTTATTGTTACTGTTATTTCTTATTGTTATTGTTTTTTCTTATTGTTATTGTTATTTCTTATGGTTATTGTTATTTCTTATTGTTATTGTTATTTCTTATTGTTAATGTTATTTCTTATTGTTTTTTCTTATTGTTATTGTTATTGTTATTTCTTATTGTTATTGTTATTTCTTATTGATATTGTTATTTCTTATTGTTATTGTTATTTTTTATTGTTATTGTTATTTCTTATTGTTATTGTTATTTCCTATTGTTATTTCTTATTGTTATTGTTATTTCTTATTGTTATTGTTATTTCTTTTTGTTATTGTTATTTCTTATTGTTATTGTTATTGTTATTCCTTATTGTTATTGTTATTTATTATTGTTATTGTTATTTCTTATTGTTAATGTTATTTCTTATTGTTATTTCTTATTGTTATTGTTATTCCTTATTGATATTGTTATTTCTTATTGTTATTGTTATTTTTTATTGTTATTGTTATTGTTATTTCTTATTGTTATTGTTATTTCTTATTGATATTGTTATTTCGTATGGTTATTGTTATTTCTTATTGTTAATGTTATTTCTTATTGTTATTTCTTATTGTTATTGTTATTTCTTATTGTTATTGTTATTTCTTATTGTTATTGTTATTTCTTATTGTTATTGTTATTTCTTATTGTTATTGTTATTTCTTATTGTTATTGTTATTTCTTATTGTTAATGTTATTTCTTATTGTTATTTCTTATTGATATTGTTATTTCTTTTTGTTATTGTTAGTTTTTATTGATATTGTTATTTCTTATTGTTTTTTCTTATTGTTATTGTTATTTCTTATTGTTATTGTTATTTCTTATTGTTATTGTTATTTCTTATTTTTATTGTTATTTCTTATTGTTATTGTTATTTCTTATTGTTATTGTTATTTCATATTGTTATTGTTATTTCTTATTGTTATTGCTATTTCTTATTTTTTATTGTTATTTGTTATTGTTATTGTTATTTCTTATTGTTATTGTTATTTCTTATTCTTATTGTTATTTATTTTTGTTATTGTTATTTTTTATTGATATTGTTATTTCTTATTGTTTTTTCTTATTGTTATTGTTATTTCTTATTGTTATTGTTATTTCTTATTGTTATTGTTATTTCTTATTATTATTGTTATTTCTATTTTTTTATTGTTATTTGTTATTGTTATTGTTATTTCTTATTGTTATTGTTTATTATTATTGTTATTGTTATTTCCTATTGTTATTGTTATTACTTTTTGTTATTGTTATTTCTTATTGTTATTGTTATTGTTATTTCTTATTGGAATTGTTATTTCTTATTGTTATTGTTATTTCTTATTGTTATTGTTAATTCTTATTGTTAATGTTATTTCTTATTGTTAATGTTATTTCTTATTGTTATTGTTATTTCTTATTGTTAATGTTATTTCTTATTGTTATTGTTATTTCTTATTGTTATTGTTATTTCTTATTGTTAATGTTATTTCTTATTGTTAATGTTATTTCTTATTGTTATTGTTATTTCTTATTGTTATTGTTATTTCTTATTGTTATTGTTATTTCTTATTGTTATTGTTATTTTTTATTGTTATTGTTATTGTTATTTCTTATTGTTATTGGTATTTTCTATTGTTATTGTTATTTCTTATTGTAATTGTTATTTATTATTGTTATTGTTATTTCCTATTGTTATTGTTATTTCTTATTGTTATTGTTATTTCTTATTGTTATTGTTATTTCTTATTGTTATTGTTATTTCTTATTGATATTGTTTTTTCTTATTGTTATTGTTATTTCTTATTGTTATTGTTATTTCATATTGTTATTGTTAATTCTTATTGTTATTGTTATTTCCTATTGTTATTGTTATTTCTTATTGTTATTGTTATTGTTATTTCTTATTGGTATTGTTATTTCTTATTGTTATTGTTATTGTTATTTCTTATTGTTATTGTTATTTCTTATTATTATTAGTATTTCTTATTGTTATTGTTATTTCTTATTGTTATTGTTATTTCTTATAGTTATTGTTATTTCTTATTGTTATTGTTATTTCTTATTGTTATTGCTATTTCTTATTGTTATTGTTATTTCTTATTGTTATTGTCCTTCCTTATTGTTATTGTTATTTCTTATTGTTATTGTTATTGTTATTTCTTATTGTTATTGTTATTGTTATTTCTTATTGTTATTGTTATTTCTAATTGTTATTGTTATTTCTTATTGTTATTTCTTATTGTTATTGTTATTTCTTATTGTTCTTGTTATTTCTTATTGATATTGTTATTTCGTATGGTTATTGTTGTTTTTTATTGTTATTGTTATTTCTTATTGTTAATGTTATTTCTTATTGTTATTTCTTATTGTTATTGTTATTTCTTATTGTTATTGTTATTGTTATTTCTTATTGTTATTGTTATTTCTTATTGTTATTGTTATTTCTTATTGTTATTGTTATTCCTTATTGTTATTGTTATTTATTATTGTTATTGTTATTTCTTATTGTTAATGTTATTTCTTATTGTTATTTCTTATTGATATTGTTATTTCTTTTTGTTATTGTTATTTTTTATTGATATTGTTATTTCTTATTGTTTTTTCTTATTGTTATTGTTATTTCTTATTGTTATTGTTATTTCTTATTGTTATTGTCCTTCCTTATTGTTATTGTTATTTCTTATTCTTATTGTTATTTCTTATTGTTACTGTTATTTCTTATTGTTATTGTTTTTTCTTATTGTTATTGTTATTTCTTATGGTTATTGTTATTTCTTATTGTTATTGTTATTTCTTATTGTTAATGTTATTTCTTATTGTTTTTTCTTATTGTTATTTTTATTGTTATTTCTTATTGTTATTGTTATTTCTTATTGATATTGTTATTTCTTATTGTTATTGTTATTTTTTATTGTTATTGTTATTTCCTATTGTTATTTCATATTGTTATTGTTATTTCTTATTGTTATTGTTATTTCTTTTTGTTATTGTTGTTTCTTATTGTTATTGTTATTGTTATTCCTTATTGTTATTGTTATTTATTATTGTTATTGTTATTTCTTATTGTTAATGTTATTTCTTATTGTTATTTCTTATTGTTATTGTTATTCCTTATTGATATTGTTATTTCTTATTGTTATTGTTATTTTTTATTGTTATTGTTATTGTTATTTCTTATTGTTATTTCTTATTGTTATTGTTATTTCTTATTGTTATTGTTATTTCTTATTGATATTGTTATTTCGTATGGTTATTGTTATTTCTTATTGTTAATGTTATTTCTTATTGTTATTTCTTATTGTTATTGTTATTTCTTATTGTTATTGTTATTTCTTATTGTTATTGTTATTTCTTATTGTTATTGTTATTTCTTATTGTTATTGTTATTTCTTATTGTTATTGTTATTTCTTATTGTTATTGTTATTTCTTATTGTTATTGTTATTTCTTATTGTTAATGTTATTTCTTATTGTTATTTCTTATTGATATTGTTATTTCTTTTTGTTATTGTTAGTTTTTATTGATATTGTTATTTCTTATTGTTTTTTCTTATTGTTATTGTTATTTCTTATTGTTATTGTTATTTCTTATTGTTATTGTTATTTCTTATTTTTATTGTTATTTCTTATTGTTATTGTTATTTCTTATTGTTATTGTTATTTCATATTGTTATTGTTATTTCTTATTGTTATTGCTATTTCTTATTTTTTATTGTTATTTGTTATTGTTATTGTTATTTCTTATTGTTATTGTTATTTCTTATTCTTATTGTTATTTATTTTTGTTATTGTTATTTTTTATTGATATTGTTATTTCTTATTGTTTTTTCTTATTGTTATTGTTATTTCTTATTGTTATTGTTATTTCTTATTGTTATTGTTATTTCTTATTATTATTGTTATTTCTAATTTTTTATTGTTATTTGTTATTGTTATTGTTATTTCTTATTGTTATTGTTATTTCTTATTGTTATTGTTTTTTATTATTGTTATTGTTATTTCCTATTGTTATTGTTATTACTTTTTGTTATTGTTATTTCCTATTGTTATTGTTATTGTTATTTCTTATTGGTATTGTTATTTCTTATTGTTATTGTTATTTCTTATTGTAAATGTTATTTCTTATTGTTAATGTTATTTCTTATTGTTATTGTTATTTTTTATTGTTATTTCTTATAGTTATTTCTTATTGTTATTGTTATTTCTTTTTGTTATTGTTATTTCTTATTGTTATTGTTATTTCTTATTGTTATTGTTATTGTTATTTCTTACTGTTATTGGTATTTTTTATTGTTATTGTTATTTTTTATTGTTATTGTTATTTCTTATTGTTATTGTTATTGTTATTTCTTATTGTTATTGTTATTTCTTATTATTATTAGTATTTCTTATTGTTATTGTTATTTCTTATTGTTATTGTTATTTCTTATAGTTATTGTTATTTCTTAATGTTATTGTTATTTCTTATTGTTATTGCTATTTCTTATTGTTATTGTTATTTCTTATTGTTATTGTTTTTTCTTATTGTTATTGTTCTTCCTTATTGTTATTGTTATTTCTTATTGTTATTGTTATTGTTATTTCTTATTGTTATTGTTATTTCTTATTGTTATTGTTATTGTTATTTCTTATTGTTATTGTTATTGTTATTTCTTATTGTTATTTCTTATTGTTATTGCTATTTATTATTGTTATTGTTATTTCTTATTGTCATTGTTATTTCTTATTGTTATTGTTCTTCGTTATTGTTATTGATATTTCTTATTGTTATTGTTATTTCTTATTGTTACTGTTATTTCTTATTGTTATTGTTATTTCTTATTGTTATTGTTATTTCTTATGGTTATTGTTATTTCTTATTGTTATTGTTATTTCTTATTGTTATTTCTTATTGTTATTGTTATTCCTTATTGATATTGTTATTTCTTATTGTTATTGTTATTTTTTATTGTTATTGTTATTGTTATTTCTTATTGTTATTGTTATTTCTTATTGTTATTGTTATTTCTTATTGATATTGTTATTTCTTATTGTTATTGTTATTTTTTATTGTTATTGTTATTTCTTATTGTTATTGTTATTTCTTATTGTTATTGTTATTTCTTATTGTTATTGTTATTTCTTATTGTTATTGCTATTTCTTATTGTTATTGTTATTTCTTATTGTTATTGTTCTTGCTTATTGTTTATTGTTATTTCTTATTGTTATTATTATTTCTTATTCTTATTGTTATTTCTTATTGTTACTGTTATTTCTTATTGTTATTGTTATTTCTTATTGTTATTGTTATTTCTTATTGTTATTGTTATTTCTTATTGTTATTGTTATTTCTTATTGTTATTGTTATTTCTTATTGTTATTGTTATTTCTTATTGTTATTGTTATTTCTTATTGTTATTGTTATTTCTTATTGTTATTGTTATTTCCTATTGTTATTGTTATTTCTTATTGTTATCGTTATTTCTTATTGTTATTGTTATTTCTTATTGTTATTGCTATTTCTTATTGTTATTGTTATTTCTTATTGTTATTGTTATTTCTTATTGTTATTGTCCTTCCTTATTGTTATTGTTATTTCTTATTGTTATTATTATTGTTGTTTCTTATTGTTATTGTTATTTCTTATTGTTATTGTTATTTCTTATTGTTATTGCTATTTATTATTGTTATTGTTATTTCTTATTGTCATTGTTATTTCTTATTGTTATTGTTCTTCGTTATTGTTATGGTTATTTCTTATTGTTATTGTTATTTCTTATTGTTACTGTTATTTCTTATTGTTATTGTTATTTCTTATTGTTATTTCTTATGGTTATTGTTATTTCTTATTGTTATTGTTATTTCATATTGTTATTGTTATTTCTTATTGTTATTGTTATTTCTTATTGTTATTGTTATATCCAATTGTTATTGTTATTTCTTTTTGTTATTGTTATTTCTTATTGTTATTGTTATTTCTTATTGTTATTGTTATTTTTTATTGTTATTGTTATTTTTTATTCATATTGTTATTTATTATTGTTATTGTTATTCCTTATTGTTATTGTTATTTCTTATTGTTATTGTTATTTCTTAGTGATATTGTTATTTCTTATTGTTATTGTTATTTCTTATTGTTATTGTTATTTTTTATTGTTATTGTTATTTCTTATTGTTATTGTTATTTCTTTTTGTTATTGTTATTTCCTATTGTTATTGTACTTTCTTATTGTTATTGTTATTTCTTATTGTTATTGTTATTGTTCTTTCTTATTGTTATTGTTATTTCTTATTGTTATTGTTATTTCGTATGGTTATTGTTATTTCTTATTGTTATTGTTATTTCTTATTGTTATTGTTATTTCGTATGGTTATTGCTATTTCTTATTGTTATTGTTACTTCTTATTGTCATTGTTATTTCTTATTGTTATTGTTCTTCCTTATTGTTATTGTTATTTCTTATTGTTATTGTTATTTCTTATTCTTATTGTTATTTCTTATTGTTACTGTTATTTCTTATTGTTATTGTTATTTCTTATTGTTATTGTTATTTCTTATTGTTATTGGCATTTCTTATTGTTATTGTTATTGTTATTCCTTATTGTTATTGTTATTTCTTATTGTTATTTCTTATTGTTAATGTTATTTCTTTGTGTTAATGTTATTTCTTATTGTTATTTCTTATTGTTATTGTTATTCCTTATTGATATTGTTATTTCTTATTGTTATTGTTATTTTTTATTGTTATTGTTATTGTTATTTCTTATTGTTATTGTTATTTCTTATTGTTATTGTTATTTCTTATTGATATTGTTATTTCTTATTGTTATTGTTATTTTTATTGTTATTGTTATTTCTTATTGTTATTGCTATTTCTTATTGTTATTGTTATTTCTTATTGTTATTGCTATTTCTTATTGTTATTGTTATTTCTTATTGTTATTGTTCTTCCTTATTGTTATTGTTATTTCTTATTGTTATTGTTATTTCTTATTCTTATTGTTATTTCTTATTGTTACTGTTATTTCTTATTGTTATTGTTATTTCTTATTGTTATTGTTATTTCTTATTGTTATTGTTATTTCTTATTGTTATTGTTATTTCTTATTGTTATTGTTATTTCTTATTGTTATTGTTATTTCTTATTGTTATTGTTATTTCTTATTGTTATTGTTATTTCTTATTGTTATTGTTATTTCCTATTGTTATTGTTATTTCTTATTGTTATTGTTATTTCTTATTGTTATTGTTATTTCCTATTGTTATTGTTATTTCTTATTGGTATTGTTATTCTTATTGGTATTGTTATTTCTTATTGTTAATGTTATTTCCTATTGTTATTTCTTATTGTTATTGTTATTTCTTATTGTTATTGTTATTTCTTATTGTTATTGTTATTTCTTATTGTTATTGTTATTTTTTATTGTTATTGTTATTTCTTATTGTTATTGGTATTTTTTATTGTTATTGTTATTTCTTATTGTTATTGTTATTGTTATTTCTTATTGTTATTGTTATTGTTATTTCTTATTGTTATTGGTATTTCTTATTGTTATTGTTATTTCTTATTGTTATTGTTATTTCTTATTGTTATTGTTATTTCTTATTGTTATTGTTATTTTTTATTGTTATTGCTATTTCTTATTGTTATTGTTATTTCTTATTGTCATTGTTATTTCTTATTGTTATTGTTATTTCTTATGGTTAATGTTATTTCTTATTGCTAATGTTATTTCTTATTGTTATTGTTATTGTTATTTCTTATTGATATTGTTATTTCTTATTGTTATGGTTATTGTTATTTCTTTTTGTTATTGTTATTTCTTATTGTTATTGGTATTTCTTATTGTTATTGTTATTGTTATTCCTTATTGTTATTGTTATTTATTATTGTTATTGTTATTTCTTATTGTTATTGTTATTTCTTATTGTTAATGTTATTTCTTATTGTTAATGTTATTTCTTATTGTTATTGTTATTCCTTATTGATATTGTTATTTCTTATTGTTATTGTTATTTTTTATTGTTATTGTTATTTCTTATTGATATTGTTATTTCTTATTGTTATTGTTATTTCTTATTGTTATTGCTATTTCTTATTGTTATTGTTATTTCTTATTGTCATTGTTATTTCTTTTTGTTATTGTTCTTCTTTATTGTTATTGTTATTTCTTATTGTTACTGTTATTTCTTATTGTTATTGTTATTTCTTATTGTTATTGTTGTTATTTCTTATGGTTATTGTTATTTCTTATTGTTATTGTTATTTCTTATTGTTATTGTTATTTCTTATTGTTATTGTTATTTATTATTGTTATTGTTATTTCTTATTGTTATTGTTATTTCCCATTGTTATTGTTATTTCTTTTAGTTATTGTTATTTCTTATTGTTATTGTTATTTCTTATTGTTATTGCTATTTTTATTGTTATTGTTATTTTTTATTGTTATTGTTATTTCTTATTGTTATTGTTATTTCTTATTGTTATTTCTTATTGTTATTGCTATTTATTATTGTTATTGTTATTTCTTATTGTCATTGTTATTTCTTATTGTTATTGTTCTTCGTTATTGTTATTGTTATTTCTTATTGTTATTGTTATTTCTTATTGTTACTGTTATTTCTTATTGTTATTGTTATTTCTTATTGTTATTGTTATTTCTTATGGTTATTGTTATTTCTTATTGTTATTGTTATTTCTTATTGTTATTGTTATTTCTTATTGTTATTGTTATTTATTATTGTTATTGTTATTTCTTATTGTTATTGTTATTTCCAATTGTTATTGTTATTTCTTTTTGTTATTGTTATTTCTTATTGTTATTGTTATTTCTTATTGTTATTGTTATTTCTTATTGTTATTGTTATTTCTTATTGTTATTTTTATTTCTTATTGTTATTGTTATTGTTATTACTTATTGGTATTGTTATTTCTTATTGTTATTGTTATTGTTATTTCTTATTGTTATTGTTATTTCTTATTATTATTGTATTTCTTATTGTTATTGTTATTTCTTATTGTTATTGTTATTTCTTAGGTGATATTGTTATTTCTTATTGTTATTGCTATTTCTTATTGTTATTGTTATTTTTTATTGTTATTGTTATTTCTTATTGTTATTGTTATTTCTTATTGTTATTGTTATTTCTTATTGTTATTGTTATTTCCTATTGTTATTGTTATTGTTCTTTCTTATTGTTATTGTTATTTCTTATTGTTATTGTTTTTACTTATTGTTATTGTTATTTCGTATGGTTATTGTTATTTCTTATTGTTATTGTTATTTCTTATTGTTATTTCTTATTGTTATTGTTATTTCTTATTGTTATTGTTATTTCTTATTGTTATTGCTATTTCTTATTGTTATTGTTATTTCTTATTGTCATTGTTATTGTTCTTCCTTATTGTTATTGTTATTTCTTATTGTTATTGTTATTTCTTATTCTTATTGTTACTGTTATTTCTTATTGTTATTGCTATTTCTAATTGTTATTGTTACTTCTTATTGTCATTGTTATTTCTTATTGTCATTGTTCTTCCTCATTGTTATTGTTATTTCTTATTGTTACTGTTATTTCTTATTTTTATTGTTATTTCTTATTGTTATTGTTATTTCTTATTGTTATTGTTATTTCTTATTGTTATTGTTATTTCTTATTGTTATTGTTATTTCTTATTGTTATTGTTATTTATTATTGTTATTGTTATTTCTTATTGTTGTTGTTATTTCCCATTGTTATTGTTATTTCTTTTTGTTATTGTTATTTCTTATTGTTATTGTTATTTCTTATTGTTATTGTTATTTTTATTGTTATTGTTATTTTTTATTGTTATTGTTATTTCTTATTGTTATTGTTATTTCTTATTGTTATTTCTTATTGTTATTGTTATTTCTTATTGTTATTGTTATTTCTTATTGTTATTGCTATTTCTTATTGTTATTGTTATTTCTTATTGTCATTGTTATTGTTCTTCCTTATTGTTATTGTTATTTCTTATTGTTATTGTTATTTCTTATTCTTATTGTTACTGTTATTTCTTATTGTTATTGCTATTTCTAATTGTTATTGTTACTTCTTATTGTCATTGTTATTTCTTATTGTCATTGTTCTTCCTCATTGTTATTGTTATTTCTTATTGTTACTGTTATTTCTTATTTTTATTGTTATTTCTTATTGTTATTGTTATTTCTTATTGTTATTGTTATTTCTTATTGTTATTGTTATTTCTTATTGTTATTGTTATTTCTTATTGTTATTGTTATTTATTATTGTTATTGTTATTTCTTATTGTTGTTGTTATTTCCCATTGTTATTGTTATTTCTTTTTGTTATTGTTATTTCTTATTGTTATTGTTATTTCTTATTGTTATTGTTATTTTTATTGTTATTGTTATTTTTTATTGTTATTGTTATTTCTTATTGTTATTGTCATTTCTTATTGTTATTGTTATTTCTTATTGTTATTGCTATTTATTATTGTTATTGTTATTTCTTATTGTCATTGTTATTTCTTATTGTTATTGTTCTTCGTTATTGTTATTGTTATTTCTTATTGTTATTGTTATTTCTTATTGTTATTGTTATTTCTTATTGTTATTGTTATTTATTATTATTATTGTTATTTCTTATTGTTATTGTGATTTCCAATTGTTATTGTTATTTCTTTTTGTTATTGTTATTTCTTATTGTTATTGTTATTTCTTATTGTTATTGTTATTTTTTATTGTTATTGTTATTTTTTATTGTTATTATTATTTATTATTGTTATTGTTATTTCTTATTGTTATTTCTTATTGTTATTGTTATTTCTTATTGTTATTGTTATTGTTATTACTTATTGGTATTGTTATTTCTTATTGTTATTGTTATTGTTATTTTTTATTGTTATTGTTATTTCTTATTGTTATTGTTATTTCTTATTGTTATTGTTATTTCTTATTGTTATTATTATTTCTTAGTAATATTGTTATTTCTTATTGTTATTGTTATTTCTTATTGTTATTGTTATTTTTTATTGTTATTGTTATTTCTTATTGTTATTGTTATTTCTTATTGTTATTGTTATTTCTTATTGTTATTGTTATTTCCTATTGTTATTGTTATTGTTCTTTCTTATTGTTATTGTTATTTCTTATTGTTATTGTTTTTACTTATTGTTATTGTTATTTCGTATGGTTATTGTTATTTCTTATTGTTATTGTTATTTCTTATTGTTATTGTTATTTCTTATTGTTATTGCTATTTCTTATTGTTATTGTTATTTCTTATTGTCATTGTTATTGTTCTTCCTTATTGTTATTGTTATTTCTTATTGTTATTGTTATTTCTTATTCTTATTGTTACTGTTATTTCTTATTGTTATTGCTATTTCTTATTGTTATTGTTACTTCTTATTGTCATTGTTATTTCTTATTGTTATTGTTCTTCCGTATTGTTATTGTTATTTCTTATTGTTATTGTTATTTCTTATTCTTATTGTTATTTCTTATTGTTACTGTTATTTCTTATTGTTATTGTTATTTCTTATTGTTATTGTTATTTCTTATTGTTATTGGTATTTCTTATTGTTATTGTTATTTCTTATTCTTATTGTTATTTCTTATTGTTACTGTTATTTCTTATTGTTATTGTTATTTCTTATTGTTATTGTTATTTCTTATGGTTATTGTTATTTCTTATTGTTATTGTTATTTCTTATTGTTATTGTTATTTCTTATTGTTATTGTTATTTCTTATTGTTATTGTTATTTCTTATTGTTATTGTTATTCCTTATTGTTATTGTTATTTCTTATTGTTATTGTTATTTCCTATTGTTATTGTTATTTCTTATTGTTATTGTTATTTCTTATTGTTATTGTTATTTCCTATTGTTATTGTTATTTCTTATTGTTATTGTTATTTCTTATTGGTATTGTTATTTCTTATTGTTAATGTTATTTCCTATTGTTATTTCTTATTGTTATTGTTATTTCTTATTGTTATTGTTATTTCTTATTGTTATTGTTATTTCTTATTGTTATTGCTATTTCTTATTGTTATTGTTATTTCTTATTGTTATTGTTCTTCCTTATTGTTATTGTTATTTCTTATTGTTATTGTTATTTCTTATTCTTATTGTTATTTCTTATTGTTACTGTTATTTCTTATTGTTATTGTTATTTCTTATTGTTATTGTTATTTCTTATTGTTATTGTTATTTCTTATTGTTATTGTTATTTCTTATTGTTATTGTTATTTCTTATTGTTATTGTTATTTCTTATTGTTATTGTTATTTCTTATTGTTATTGTTATTTCCTATTGTTATTGTTATTTCTTATTGTTATTGTTATTTCTTATTGTTATTGTTATTTCCTATTGTTATTGTTATTTCTTATTGGTATTGTTATTTCTTATTGTTAATGTTATTTCCTATTGTTATTTCTTATTGTTATTGTTATTTTTTATTGTTATTGTTATTTCTTATTGTTATTGTTATTTCTTATTGTTATTGTTATTTTTTATTGTTATTGTTATTTCTTATTGTTATTGGTATTTTTTATTGTTATTGTTATTTCTTATTGTTATTGTTATTGTTATTTCTTATTGTTATTGTTATTTCTTATTGTTATTGTTATTGTTATTTCTTATTGTTATTGTTATTTCTTATTGTTATTGGTATTTCTTATTGTTATTGTTATTTCTTATTGTTATTGTTATTTCTTATTGTTATTGTTATTTCTTATTGTTATTGTTATTTTTTATTGTTATTGCTATTTCTTATTGTTATTGTTATTTCTTATTGTCATTGTTATTTCTTATTGTTATTGTTATTTCTTATGGTTAATGTTATTTCTTATTGCTAATGTTATTTCTTATTGATATTGTTATTTCTTATTGTTATTGTTATTGTTATTTCTTATTGATATTGTTATTTCTTATTGTTATTGTTATTTTTTATTGTTATTGTTATTGTTATTTCTTTTTGTTATTGTTATTTCTTATTGTTATTGGTATTTCTTATTGTTATTGTTATTGTTATTCCTTATTGTTATTGTTATTTATTATTGTTATTGTTATTTCTTATTGTTATTGTTATTTCTTATTGTTAATGTTATTTCTTATTGTTAATGTTATTTCTTATTGTTATTGTTATTCCTTATTGATATTGTTATTTCTTATTGTTATTGTTATTTTTTATTGTTATTGTTATTTCTTATTGATATTGTTATTTCTTATTGTTATTGCTATTTCTTATTGTTATTGCTATTTCTTATTGTTATTGTTATTTCTTATTGTCATTGTTATTTCTTATTGTTATTGTTCTTCTTTATTGTTATTGTTATTTCTTATTGTTACTGTTATTTCTTATTGTTATTGTTATTTCTTATTGTTATTGTTATTTCTTATGGTTATTGTTATTTCTTATTGTTATTGTTATTTCTTATTGTTATTGTTATTTCTTATTGTTATTGTTATTTATTATTGTTATTGTTATTTCTTATTGTTATTGTTATTTCCCATTGTTATTGTTATTTCTTTTTGTTATTGTTATTTCTTATTGTTACTGTTATTTTTATTGTTATTGTTATTTTTTATTGTTATTGTTATTTCTTATTGTTATTGTTATTTCTTATTGTTATTGTTATTTCTTATTGTTATTGCTATTTATTATTGTTATTGTTATTTCTTATTGTTATTGTTATTTATTATTGTTATTGTTATTTCTTATTTTTATTGTTATTTCTTATTGTTATTGTTATTTCTTATTGTTATTGTTATTTCTTATTGTTATTGTTATTTCTTATTGTTATTGTTATTTCTTATTGTTATTGTTATTTATTATTGTTATTGTTATTTCTTATTGTTGTTGTTATTTCCCATTGTTATTGTTATTTCTTTTTGTTATTGTTATTTCTTATTGTTATTGTTATTTCTTATTGTTATTGTTATTTTTATTGTTATTGTTATTTTTTATTGTTATTGTTATTTCTTATTGTTATTGTCATTTCTTATTGTTATTGTTATTTCTTATTGTTATTGCTATTTATTATTGTTATTGTTATTTCTTATTGTCATTGTTATTTCTTATTGTTATTGTTCTTCGTTATTGTTATTGTTATTTCTTATTGTTATTGTTATTTCTTATTGTTATTGTTATTTCTTATTGTTATTGTTATTTATTATTATTATTGTTATTTCTTATTGTTATTGTGATTTCCAATTGTTATTGTTATTTCTTTTTGTTATTGTTATTTCTTATTGTTATTGTTATTTCTTATTGTTATTGTTATTTTTTATTGTTATTGTTATTTTTTATTGTTATTATTATTTATTATTGTTATTGTTATTTCTTATTGTTATTGTTATTTCTTATTGTTATTGTTATTGTTATTACTTATTGGTATTGTTATTTCTTATTGTTATTGTTATTGTTATTTCTTATTGTTATTGTTATTTCTTATTGTTATTGTTATTTCTTATTGTTATTGTTATTTCTTATTGTTATTATTATTTCTTAGTAATATTGTTATTTCTTATTGTTATTGTTATTTCTTATTGTTATTGTTATTTTTTATTGTTATTGTTATTTCTTATTGTTATTGTTATTTCTTATTGTTATTGTTATTTCTTATTGTTATTGTTATTTCCTATTGTTATTGTTATTGTTCTTTCTTATTGTTATTGTTATTTCTTATTGTTATTGTTTTTACTTATTGTTATTGTTATTTCGTATGGTTATTGTTATTTCTTATTGTTATTGTTATTTCTTATTGTTATTGTTATTTCTTATTGTTATTGCTATTTCTTATTGTTATTGTTATTTCTTATTGTCATTGTTATTGTTCTTCCTTATTGTTATTGTTATTTCTTATTGTTATTGTTATTTCTTATTCTTATTGTTACTGTTATTTCTTATTGTTATTGCTATTTCTTATTGTTATTGTTACTTCTTATTGTCATTGTTATTTCTTATTGTTATTGTTCTTCCGTATTGTTATTGTTATTTCTTATTGTTATTGTTATTTCTTATTCTTATTGTTATTTCTTATTGTTACTGTTATTTCTTATTGTTATTGTTATTTCTTATTGTTATTGTTATTTCTTATTGTTATTGGTATTTCTTATTGTTATTGTTATTTCTTATTCTTATTGTTATTTCTTATTGTTACTGTTATTTCTTATTGTTATTGTTATTTCTTATTGTTATTGTTATTTCTTATGGTTATTGTTATTTCTTATTGTTATTGTTATTTCTTATTGTTATTGTTATTTCTTATTGTTATTGTTATTTCTTATTGTTATTGTTATTTCTTATTGTTATTGTTATTCCTTATTGTTATTGTTATTTCTTATTGTTA
Organism: Ontholestes murinus; assembly: GCA_963969525.1. NCBI lineage: Eukaryota > Metazoa > Arthropoda > Insecta > Coleoptera > Staphylinidae > Ontholestes > Ontholestes murinus. The sequence continues at coordinate 53,191 of CAXAKX010000714.1, forward strand.
TTGTTATTTCCTATTGTTATTGTTATTTCTTATTGTTATTGTTATTTCTTATTGTTATTGTTATTTCCTATTGTTATTGTTATTTCTTATTGTTATTGTTATTTCTTATTGGTATTGTTATTTCTTATTGTTAATGTTATTTCCTATTGTTATTTCTTATTGTTATTGTTATTTCTTATTGTTATTGTTATTTCTTATTGTTATTGTTATTTCTTATTGTTATTGCTATTTCTTATTGTTATTGTTATTTCTTATTGTTATTGTTTTTCCTATTGTTATTGTTATTGTTCTTTCTTATTGTTATTGTTATTTCTTATTGTTATTGTTTTTACTTATTGTTATTGTTATTTCGTATGGTTATTGTTATTTCTTATTGTTATTGTTATTTCTTATTGTTATTGTTATTTCTTATTGTTATTGCTATTTCTTATTGTTATTGTTATTTCTTATTGTCATTGTTATTGTTCTTCCTTATTGTTATTGTTATTTCTTATTGTTATTGTTATTTCTTATTCTTATTGTTACTGTTATTTCTTATTGTTATTGCTATTTCTTATTGTTATTGTTACTTCTTATTGTCATTGTTATTTCTTATTGTTATTGTTCTTCCGTATTGTTATTGTTATTTCTTATTGTTATTGTTATTTCTTATTCTTATTGTTATTTCTTATTGTTACTGTTATTTCTTATTGTTATTGTTATTTCTTATTGTTATTGTTATTTCTTATTGTTATTGGTATTTCTTATTGTTATTGTTATTTCTTATTCTTATTGTTATTTCTTATTGTTACTGTTATTTCTTATTGTTATTGTTATTTCTTATTGTTATTGTTATTTCTTATGGTTATTGTTATTTCTTATTGTTATTGTTATTTCTTATTGTTATTGTTATTTCTTATTGTTATTGTTATTTCTTATTGTTATTGTTATTTCTTATTGTTATTGTTATTCCTTATTGTTATTGTTATTTCTTATTGTTATTGTTATTTCCTATTGTTATTGTTATTTCTTATTGTTATTGTTATTTCTTATTGTTATTGTTATTTCCTATTGTTATTGTTATTTCTTATTGTTATTGTTATTTCTTATTGGTATTGTTATTTCTTATTGTTAATGTTATTTCCTATTGTTATTTCTTATTTTTATTGTTATTTCTTATTGTTATTGTTATTTCTTATTGTTATTGTTATTTCTTATTGTTATTGCTATTTCTTATTGTTATTGTTATTTCTTATTGTTATTGTTTTTCCTTATTGTTATTGTTATTTCTTATTGTTATTGTTATTTCTTATTCTTATTGTTATTTCTTATTGTTACTGTTATTTCTTATTGTTATTGTTATTTCTTATTGTTATTGTTATTTCTTATTGTTATTGTTATTTCTTATTGTTATTGTTATTTCTTATTGTTATTGTTATTTCTTATTGTTATTGTTATTTCTTATTGTTATTGTTATTTCTTATTGTTATTGTTATTTCTTATTGTTATTGTTATTTCCTATTGTTATTGTTATTTCTTATTGTTATTGTTATTTCTTATTGTTATTGTTATTTCCTATTGTTATTGTTATTTCTTATTGGTATTGTTATTTCTTATTGGTATTGTTATTTCTTATTGTTAATGTTATTTCCTATTGTTATTTCTTATTGTTATTGTTATTTCTTATTGTTATTGTTATTTCTTATTGTTATTGTTATTTCTTTTTGTTATTGTTATTTCTTATTGTTATTGGTATTTCTTATTGTTATTGTTATTGTTATTCCTTATTGTTATTGTTATTTATTATTGTTATTGTTATTTCTTATTGTTATTGTTATTTCTTATTGTTAATGTTATTTCTTATTGTTAATGTTATTTCTTATTGTTATTGTTATTCCTTATTGATACTGTTATTTCTTATTGTTATTGTTATTTTTTATTGTTATTGTTATTTCTTATTGATATTGTTATTTCTTATTGTTATTGTTATTTCTTATTGTTATTGCTATTTCTCATTGTTATTGTTATTTCTTATTGTCATTGTTATTTCTTATTGTTATTGTTCTTCTTTATTGTTATTGTTATTTCTTATTGTTACTGTTATTTCTTATTGTTATTGTTATTTCTTATTGTTATTGTTATTTCTTATGGTTATTGTTATTTCTTATTGTTATTGTTATTTCTTATTGTTATTGTTATTTCTTATTGTTATTGTTATTTATTATTGTTATTGTTATTTCTTATTGTTATTGTTATTTCCCATTGTTATTGTTATTTCTTTTTGTTATTGTTATTTCTTATTGTTATTGTTATTTCTTATTGTTATTGTTATTTTTATTGTTATTGTTATTTTTTATTGTTATTGTTATTTCTTATTGTTATTGTTATTTCTTATTGTTATTGTTATTTCTTATTGTTATTGCTATTTATTATTGTTATTGTTATTTCTTATTGTCATTGTTATTTCTTATTGTTATTGTTCTTCGTTATTGTTATTGTTATTTCTTATTGTTATTGGTATTTTTTATTGTTATTGTTATTTCTTATTGTTATTGTTATTGTTATTTCTTATTGTTATTGTTATTTCTTATTGTTATTGTTATTGTTATTTCTTATTGTTATTGTTATTTCTTATTGTTATTGGTATTTCTTATTGTTATTGTTATTTCTTATTGTTATTGTTATTTCTTATTGTTATTGTTATTTCTTATTGTTATTGTTATTTTTTATTGTTATTGCTATTTCTTATTGTTATTGTTATTTCTTATTGTCATTGTTATTTCTTATTGTTATTGTTATTTCTTATGGTTAATGTTATTTCTTATTGCTAATGTTATTTCTTATTGATATTGTTATTTCTTATTGTTATTGTTATTGTTATTTCTTATTGATATTGTTATTTCTTATTGTTATTGTTATTTTTTATTGTTATTGTTATTGTTATTTCTTTTTGTTATTGTTATTTCTTATTGTTATTGGTATTTCCTATTGTTATTGTTATTGTTATTCCTTATTGTTATTGTTATTTATTATTGTTATTGTTATTTCTTATTGTTATTGTTATTTCTTATTGTTAATGTTATTTCTTATTGTTAATGTTATTTCTTATTGTTATTGTTATTCCTTATTGATACTGTTATTTCTTATTGTTATTGTTATTTTTTATTGTTAATGTTATTTCTTATTGATATTGTTATTTCTTATTGTTATTGTTATTTCTTATTGTTATTGCTATTTCTTATTGTTATTGTTATTTCTTATTGTCATTGTTATTTCTTATTGTTATTGTTCTTCTTTATTGTTATTGTTATTTCTTATTGTTACTGTTATTTCTTATTGTTATTGTTATTTCTTATTGTTATTGTTATTTCTTATGGTTATTGTTATTTCTTATTGTTATTGTTATTTCTTATTGTTATTGTTATTTCTTATTGTTATTGTTATTTATTATTGTTATTGTTATTTCTTATTGTTATTGTTATTTCCCATTGTTATTGTTATTTCTTTTTGTTATTGTTATTTCTTATTGTTATTGTTATTTCTTATTGTTATTGTTATTTTTATTGTTATTGTTATTTTTTATTGTTATTGTTATTTCTTATTGTTATTGTTATTTCTTATTGTTATTGTTATTTCTTATTGTTATTGCTATTTATTATTGTTATTGTTATTTCTTTTTGTCATTGTTATTTCTTATTGTTATTGTTCTTCGTTATTGTTATTGTTATTTCTTATTGTTATTGTTATTTCTTATTGTTACTGTTATTTCTTATTGTTATTGTTATTTCTTATTGTTATTGTTATTTCTTATGGTTATTGTTATTTCTTATTGTTATTGTTATTTCTTATTGTTATTGTTATTTCTTATTGTTATTGTTATTTATTATTGTTATTGTTATTTCTTATTGTTATTGTTATTTCCAATTGTTATTGTTATTTCTTTTTGTTATTGTTATTTCTTATTGTTATTGTTATTTCTTATTGTTATTGTTATTTCTTATTGTTATTTCTTATTGTTATTGTTATTTCTTATTGTTATTGTTATTGTTATTTCTTATTGTTATTGTTATTTCTTATTATTATTGTTATTTCTTATTGTTATTGTTATTTCTTATTGTTATTGTTATTTCTTAGTGATATTGTTATTTCTTATTGTTATTGTTATTTCTTATTGTTATTGTTATTTTTTATTGTTATTGTTATTTCTTATTGTTATTGTTATTTCTTATTGTTATTGTTATTTCTTATTGTTATTGTTATTTCCTATTGTTATTGTTATTGTTCTTTCTTATTGTTATTGTTATTTCTTATTGTTATTGTTTTTACTTATTGTTATTGTTATTTCGTATGGTTATTGTTATTTCTTATTGTTATTGTTATTTCTTATTGTTATTTCTTATTGTTATTGTTATTTCTTATTGTTATTGTTATTTCTTATTGTTATTGCTATTTCTTATTGTTATTGTTATTTCTTATTGTCATTGTTATTGTTCTTCCTTATTGTTATTGTTATTTCTTATTGTTATTGTTATTTCTTATTCTTATTGTTACTGTTATTTCTTATTGTTATTGCTATTTCTAATTGTTATTGTTACTTCTTATTGTCATTGTTATTTCTTATTGTCATTGTTCTTCCTCATTGTTATTGTTATTTCTTATTGTTACTGTTATTTCTTATTTTTATTGTTATTTCTTATTGTTATTGTTATTTCTTATTGTTATTGTTATTTCTTATTGTTATTGTTATTTCTTATTGTTATTGTTATTTCTTATTGTTATTGTTATTTATTATTGTTATTGTTATTTCTTATTGTTGTTGTTATTTCCCATTGTTATTGTTATTTCTTTTTGTTATTGTTATTTCTTATTGTTATTGTTATTTCTTATTGTTATTTTTATTGTTATTGTTATTTTTTATTGTTATTGTTATTTCTTATTGTTATTGTTATTTCTTATTGTTATTGCTATTTCTTATTGTTATTGTTATTTCTTATTGTCATTGTTATTGTTCTTCCTTATTGTTATTGTTATTTCTTATTGTTATTGTTATTTCTTATTCTTATTGTTACTGTTATTTCTTATTGTTATTGCTATTTCTAATTGTTATTGTTACTTCTTATTGTCATTGTTATTTCTTATTGTCATTGTTCTTCCTCATTGTTATTGTTATTTCTTATTGTTACTGTTATTTCTTATTTTTATTGTTATTTCTTATTGTTATTGTTATTTCTTATTGTTATTGTTATTTCTTATTGTTATTGTTATTTCTTATTGTTATTGTTATTTCTTATTGTTATTGTTATTTATTATTGTTATTGTTATTTCTTATTGTTGTTGTTATTTCCCATTGTTATTGTTATTTCGTTTTGTTATTGTTATTTCTTATTGTTATTGTTATTTCTTATTGTTATTGTTATTTTTATTGTTATTGTTATTTTTTATTGTTATTGTTATTTCTTATTGTTATTGTCATTTCTTATTGTTATTGTTATTTCTTATTGTTATTGCTATTTATTATTGTTATTGTTATTTCTTATTGTCATTGTTATTTCTTATTGTTATTGTTCTTCGTTATTGTTATTGTTATTTCTTATTGTTATTGTTATTTCTTATTGTTATTGTTATTTCTTATTGTTATTGTTATTTATTATTATTATTGTTATTTCTTATTGTTATTGTTATTTCCAATTGTTATTGTTATTTCTTTTTGTTATTGTTATTTCTTATTGTTATTGTTATTTCTTATTGTTATTGTTATTTTTTATTGTTATTGTTATTTTTTATTGTTATTATTATTTATTATTGTTATTGTTATTTCTTATTGTTATTTCTTATTGTTATTGTTATTTCTTATTGTTATTGTTATTGTTATTACTTATTGGTATTGTTATTTCTTATTGTTATTGTTATTGTTATTTCTTATTGTTATTGTTATTTCTTATTGTTATTGTTATTTCTTATTGTTATTGTTATTTCTTATTGTTATTATTATTTCTTAGTAATATTGTTATTTCTTATTGTTATTGTTATTTCTTTTTGTTATTGTTATTTTTTATTGTTATTGTTATTTCTTATTGTTATTGTTATTTCTTATTGTTATTGTTATTTCTTATTGTTATTGTTATTTCCTATTGTTATTGTTATTGTTCTTTCTTATTGTTATTGTTATTTCTTATTGTTATTGTTTTTACTTATTGTTATTGTTATTTCGTATGGTTATTGTTATTTCTTATTGTTATTGTTATTTCTTATTGTTATTGTTATTTCTTATTGTTATTGTTATTTCTTATTGTTATTGCTATTTCTTATTGTTATTGTTATTTCTTATTGTCATTGTTATTGTTCTTCCTTATTGTTATTGTTATTTCTTATTGTTATTGTTATTTCTTATTCTTATTGTTACTGTTATTTCTTATTGTTATTGCTATTTCTTATTGTTATTGTTACTTATTATTGTCATTGTTATTTCTTATTGTTATTGTTCTTCCGTATTGTTATTGTTATTTCTTATTGTTATTGTTATTTCTTTTTCTTATTGTTATTTCTTATTGTTACTGTTATTTCTTATTGTTATTGTTATTTCTTATTGTTATTGTTATTTCTTATTGTTATTGGTATTTCTTATTGTTATTGTTATTTCTTATTCTTATTGTTATTTCTTATTGTTACTGTTATTTCTTATTGTTATTGTTATTTCTTATTGTTATTGTTATTTCTTATGGTTATTGTTATTTCTTATTGTTATTGTTATTTCTTATTGTTATTGTTATTTCTTATTGTTATTGTTATTTCTTATTGTTATTGTTATTTCTTATTGTTATTGTTATTCCTTATTGTTATTGTTATTTCTTATTGTTATTGTTATTTCCTATTGTTATTGTTATTTCTTATTGTTATTGTTATTTCTTATTGTTATTGTTATTTCCTATTGTTATTGTTATTTCTTATTGTTATTGTTATTTCTTATTGGTATTGTTATTTCTTATTGTTAATGTTATTTCTTATTGTTATTTCTTATTGTTATTGTTATTTCTTATAGTTATTTCTTATTGTTATTGTTATTTCTTATTGTTATTGTTATTTCTTATTGTTATTGGTATTTTTTATTGTTATTGTTATTTTTTATTGTTATTGTTATTTCTTATTGTTATTGTTATTGTTATTTCTTATTGTTATTGTTATTTCTTATTGTTATTGTTATTTCTTATTGTTAATGTTATTTCTTATTGTTAATGTTATTTCTTATTGTTATTGTTATTTCGTATGGTTATTGTTATTTATTATTGTTATTGTTATTTCTTATTGTTATTGTTATTTCGTATGGTTATTGCTATTTCTTAGTGTTATTGTTACTTCTTATTGTCATTGTTATTTCTTATTGTTATTGTTCTTCCTTATTGTTATTGTTATTTCTTATTGTTATTGTTATTTCTTATTCTTATTGTTATTTCTTATTGTTACTGTTATTTCTTATTGTTATTGTTATTTCTTATTGTTATTGTTATTTCTTATTGTTATTGGTATTTCTTATTGTTATTGTTATTGTTATTCCTTATTGTTATTGTTATTTCTTATTGTTATTTCTTATTGTTAATGTTATTTCTTTGTGTTAATGTTATTTCTTATTGTTATTGTTATTCCTTATTGATATTGTTATTTCTTATTGTTATTGTTATTTTTTATTGTTATTGTTATTGTTATTTCTTATTGTTATTGTTATTTCTTATTGTTATTGTTATTTCTTATTGATATTGTTATTTCTTATTGTTATTGTTATTTTTTATTGTTATTGTTATTTCTTATTGTTATTGTTATTTCTTATTGTTATTGTTATTTCTTATTGTTATTGTTATTTCTTATTGTTATTGCTATTTCTTATTGTTATTGTTATTTCTTATTGTTATTGTTCTTCCTTATTGTTATTGTTATTTCTTATTCTTATTGTTATTTCTTATTGTTACTGTTATTTCTTATTGTTATTGTTATTTCTTATTGTTATTGTTATTTCTTATTGTTATTGTTATTTCTTATTGTTATTGTTATTTCTTATTGTTATTGTTATTTCTTATTGTTATTGTTATTTCTTATTGTTATTGTTATTTCTTATTGTTATTGTTATTTCTTATTGTTATTGTTATTTCTTATTGTTATTGTTATTTCCTATTGTTATTGTTATTTCTTATTGTTATTGTTATTTCTTATTGTTATTGTTATTTCTTATTGATATTGTTATTTCTTATTGTTATTGTTATTTTTTATTGTTATTGTTATTTCTTATTGTTATTGTTATTTCTTATTGTTATTGTTATTTCTTATTGTTATTGTTATTTCTTATTGTTATTGTTATTTCTTATTGTTATTGCTATTTCTTATTTTTATTGTTATTTCTTATTGTTATTGTTCTTCCTTATTGTTATTGTTATTTCTTATTGTTATTGTTATTTCATATTCTTATTGTTATTTCTTATTGTTACTGTTATTTCTTATTGTTATTGTTATTTCTTATTGTTATTGTTATTTCTTATTGTTATTGTTATTTCTTATTGTTATTGTTATTTCTTATTGTTATTGTTATTTCTTATTGTTATTGTTATTTCTTATTGTTATTGTTATTTTTTATTGTTATTGTTATTTCTTATTGTTATTGTTATTTCCTATTGTTATTGTTATTTCTTATTGTTATTGTTATTTCTTATTGTTATTGTTATTTCTTATTGTTATTGCTATTTCTTATTGTTATTGTTATTTCTTATTGTTATTGTCCTTCCTTATTGTTATTGTTATTGTTATTTCTTATTGTTATTGTTATTGTTATTTCTTATTGTTATTGTTATTTCTTATTGTTATTTCTTATTGTTATTGCTATTTATTATTGTTATTGTTATTTCTTATTGTCATTGTTATTTCTTATTGTTATTGTTCTTCGTTATTGTTATGGTTATTTCTTATTGTTATTGTTATTTCTTATTGTTACTGTTATTTCTTATTGTTATTGTTATTTCTTATTGTTATTGTTATTTCTTATGGTTATTGTTATTTCTTATTGTTATTGTTATTTCTTATTGTTATTGTTATTTCTTATTGTTATTGTTATTTCCAATTGTTATTGTTATTTCTTTTTGTTATTGTTATTTCTTATTGTTATTGTTATTTCTTATTGTTATTGTTATTTTTTATTGTTATTGTTATTTTTTATTCTTATTGTTATTTATTATTGTTATTGTTATTTCTTATTGTTATTTCTTATTGTTATTGTTATTTCTTATTGTTATTTTTATTTCTTATTGTTATTGTTATTGTTATTACTTATTGGTATTGTTATTTCTTATTGTTATTGTTATTGTTATTTCTTATTGTTATTGTTATTTCTTATTGTTATTGTTATTTCTTAGTGATATTGTTATTTCTTATTGTTATTGTTATTTCTTATTGTTATTGTTATTTTTTATTGTTATTGTTATTTCTTATTGTTATTGTTATTTCTTTTTGTTATTGTTATTTCCTATTGTTATTGTACTTTCTTATTGTTATTGTTATTTCTTATTGTTATTGTTATTTCTTATTGTTATTGTTATTGTTATTTCTTATTGTTATTGTTATTTCTTATTGTTATTGTTATTTCGTATGGTTATTGTTATTTCTTATTGTTATTGTCATTTCGTATGGTTATTGCTATTTCTTATTGTTATTGTTACTTCTTATTGTCATTGTTATTTCTTATTGTTATTGTTCTTCCTTATTGTTATTATTATTTCTTATTGTTACTGTTATTTCTTATTGTTATTGTTATTTCTTATTGTTATTGTTATTTCTTATTGTTATTGGTATTTCTTATTGTTATTGTTATAGTTATTTCTTATTGTTATTTCTTATTGTTATTTCTTATTGTTATTGTTATTCCTTATTGATATTGTTATTTCTTATTGTTGTTGTTATTTTTTATTGATATTGTTATTGTTATTTCTTATTGTTATTGTTATTTCTTATTGTTATTGTTATTTCTTATTGTTATTGTTATTTCATATTGATATTGTTATTTCTTATTGTTATTGTTATTTTTTATTGTTATTGTTATTTCTTATTGTTATTGTTATTTCTTATTGTTATTGTTATTTCTTATTGTTATTGTTATTTCTTATTGTTATTGTTATTTCTTATTGTTATTGCTATTTCTTATTGTTATTGTTATTTCTTATTGTTATTGTTCTTCCTTATTGTTATTGTTATTTCTTATTGTTATTGTTATTTCTTATTCTTATTGTTATTTCTTATTGTTACTGTTATTTCTTATTGTTATTGTTATTTCTTATTGTTATTGTTATTTCTTATTGTTATTGTTATTTCTTATTGTTATTGTTATTTCTTATTGTTATTGTTATTTCTTATTGTTATTGTTATTTCCTATTGTTATTGTTATTTCTTATTGTTATTGTTATTTCTTATTGTTATTGTTATTTCCTATTGTTATTGTTATTTCTTATTGTTATTGTTATTTCTTATTGGTATTGTTATTTCTTATTGTTAATGTTATTTCCTATTGTTATTTCTTATTGTTATTGTTATTTCTTATTGTTATTGTTATTTCTTATTGTTATTGTTATTTCTTATTGTTATTGTTATTTCTTATTGTTATTGTTATTTTTTATTGTTATTGTTATTTCTTATTGTTATTGGTATTTTTTATTGTTATTGTTTTTTTTATTGTTATTGTTATTTCTTATTGTTATTGTTATTGTTATTTCTTATTGTTATTGTTATTTCTTATTGTTATTGTTATTGTTATTTCTTATTGTTATTGGTATTTCTTATTGTTATTGTTATTTCTTATTGTTATTGTTATTTCTTATTGTTATTGTTATTTCTTATTGTTATTGTTATTTTTTATTGTTATTGCTATTTCTTATTGTTATTGTCATTCTTATTGTCATTGTTATTTCTTATTGTTATTGTTATTTCTTATGGTTATTGTTATTTCTTATTGCTAATGTTATTTCTTATTGATATTGTTATTTCTTATTGTTATTGTTATTGTTATTTCTTATTGTTATTGTTATTTCTTATTGATATTGTTATTTCTTATTGTTATTGTTATTTTTTATTGTTATTGTTATTGTTATTTCTTTTTGTTATTGTTATTTCTTATTGTTATTGGTATTTCTTATTGTTATTGTTATTGATATTCCTTATTGTTATTGTTATTTATTATTGTTATTGTTATTTCTTATTGTTATTGTTATTTCTTATTGTTAATGTTATTTCTTATTGTTAATGTTATTTCTTATTGTTATTGTTATTCCTTATTGATATTGTTATTTCTTATTTTTATTGTTTTTTTATTGTTATTGTTATTTCTTATTGATATTGTTATTTCTTATTGTTATTGTTATTTCTTATTGTTATTGCTATTTCTTATTGTTATTGTTATTTCTTATTGTCATTGTTATTTCTTATTGTTATTGTTCTTCTTTATTGTTATTGTTATTTCTTATTCTTATTGTTATTTCTTATTGTTAGTGTTATTTCTTATTGTTATTGTTATTTCTTATTGTTATTGTTATTTCTTATGGTTATTGTTATTTCTTATTGTTATTGTTATTTCTTATTGTTATTGTTATTTCTTATTGTTATTGTTATTTCTTATTGTTATTGTTATTTCCTATTGTTATTGTTATTTCTTATTGTTATTGTTATTTCTTATTGGTATTGTTATTTCTTATTGTTAATGTTATTTCCTATTGTTATTTCTTATTGTTATTGTTATTTCTTATTGTTATTGTTATTTTTTATTGTTATTGTTATTGTTATTTCTTTTTGTTATTGTTATTTCTTATTGTTATTGGTATTTCTTATTGTTATTGTTATTGATATTCCTTATTGTTATTGTTATTTATTATTGTTATTGTTATTTCTTATTGTTATTGTTATTTCTTATTGTTAATGTTATTTCTTATTGTTAATGTTATTTCTTATTGTTATTGTTATTCCTTATTGATATTGTTATTTCTTATTTTTATTGTTATTTTTTATTGTTATTGTTATTTCTTATTGATATTGTTATTTCTTATTGTTATTGTTATTTCTTATTGTTATTGCTATTTCTTATTGTTATTGTTATTTCTTATTGTCATTGTTATTTCTTATTGTTATTGTTCTTCTTTATTGTTATTGTTATTTCTTATTCTTATTGTTATTTCTTATTGTTAGTGTTATTTCTTATTGTTATTGTTATTTCTTATTGTTATTGTTATTTCTTATGGTTATTGTTATTTCTTATTGTTATTGTTATTTCTTATTGTTATTGTTATTTCTTATTGTTATTGTTATTTCCTATTGTTATTGTTATTTCTTTTTGTTATTGTTATTTCTTATTGTTATTGTTATTTCTTATTGTTATTGTTATTTTTATTGTTATTGTTATTTTTTATTGTTATTGTTATTTCTTATTGTTATTGTTATTTCTTATTGTTATTGTTATTTCCTATTGTTATTGCTATTTATTATTGTTATTGTTATTTCTTATTGTCATTGTTATTTCTTATTGTTATTGTTCTTCGTTATTGTTATTGTTATTTCTTATTGTTATTGTTATTTCTTATTGTTACTGTTATTTCTTATTGTTATTGTTATTTCTTATTGTTATTGTTATTTCTTATGGTTATTGTTATTTCTTATTGTTATTGTTATTTCTTATTGTTATTGTTATTTCTTATTGTTATTGTTATTTATTATTGTTATTGTTATTTCTTATTGTTATTGTTATTTTTTATTGTTATTATTATTTATTATTGTTATTGTTATTTCTTATTGTTATTCTTATTGTTATTGTTATTTCTTATTGTTATTTTTATTTCTTATTGTTATTGTTATTGTTATTACTTATTGTTATTGTTATTTCTTATTGTTATTGTTATTTCTTAATGTTATTGTTATTTATTATTGCTATTGTTATTTCTTATTGTTATTGTTATTTTTTATTGTTATTATTATTTATTATTGTTATTGTTATTTCTTATTGTTATTGTCATTTCTTATTGTTATTTTTATTTCTTATTGTTATTGTTATTTCTTATTGTTATTGTTATTTCTTATTGTTATTGTTATTTCTTATTGTTATTGTTATTTCTTAGTGATATTGTTTATTCTTATTGTTATTGTTATTTCTTATTGTTATTGTTATTTTTTATTGTTATTGTTATTGTTATTTCTTATTGTTATTGTTATTTCTTATTGTTATTGTTATTTCCTATTGTTATTGTTATTGTTCTTTCTTATTGTTATTGTTATTTCTTATTGTTATTGTTTTTACTTATTGTTATTGTTATTTCGTATGGTTATTGTTATTTCTTATTGTTATTTCTTATTGTTATTGTTATTTCTTATTGTTATTGTTATTTCTTATTGTTATTGTTATTTCTTATTGTTATTGTTATTGTTATTTCTTATTGTTATTGTTATTTCTTATTGTTATTGTTATTTCCTATTGTTATTGTTATTTCTTATTTTTTATTGTTATTTGTTATTGTAATTGTTATTTCTTATTGTTATTGTTATTTATTATTGTTATTGTTATTTCCTATTGTTATTGTTATTACTTTTTGTTATTGTTATTTCTTATTGTTATTGTTATTGTTATTTCTTATTGGTATTGTTATTTCTTATTGTTATTGTTATTGTTATTTCTTATTGTTATTGTTAATTCTTATTGTTAATGTTATTTCTTATTGTTAATGTTATTTCTTATTGTTATTGTTATTTCTTATTGTTAAAGTTAATTCTTATTGTTATTGTTATTTCTTATTGTTATTGTTATTTCTTATTGTTATTGTTATTTCTTATTGATATTGTTATTTCTTATTGTTATTGTTATTTCTTATTGTTATTGTTATTTCTTATTGATATTGTTATTTCTTATTGTTATTGTTATTTCTTATTGTTATTTCCTATTGTTATTGTTATTTCTTCTTGTTATTGGTATTTCTTATTGTTATTGTTATTGTTATTCCTTATTGTTATTGTTATTTATTATTGTTATTGTTATTGTTATTTCTTATTGTTAATGTTATTTCTTATTGTTAATGTTATTTCTTATTGTTATTGTTATTTCTTATTGTTATTGTTATTTCTTATTGATATTGTTATTTCTTATTGTTATTGTTATTTTTTTATTGTTATTGTTATTGTTATTTCTTATTGTTATTGGTATTTTTTATTGTTATTGTTATTTCTTATTGTTATTGTTATTTATTATTGTTATTGTTATTTCCTATTGTTATTGTTATTTCTTATTGTTATTGTTATTTCTTATTGTTATTGTTATTTCTTATTGTTATTGTTATTTCTTATTGTTATTGTTATTTCTTATTGTTATTGTTATTTCCTATTGTTATTGTTATTTCTTATTGTTATTGTTATTTCCTATTGTTATTGTTATTTCTTATTGTTATTGTTATTGTTATTTCTTATTGGTATTGTTATTTCTTATTGTTATTGTTATTGTTATTTCTTATTGTTATTGTTATTTCTTATAGTTATTTCTTATTGTTATTGTTATTTCTTTTTGTTATTGTTATTTCTTATTGTTATTGTTATTTCTTATTGATATTGTTATTGTTATTTTTTATTGTTATTGTTATTTCTTATTGTTATTGGTATTTTTTATTGTTATTGTTATTTTTTATTGTTATTGTTATTTCTTATTGATATTGTTATTTCTTATTGTTATTGTTATTTTTTATTGTTATTGTTATTTCTTATTGTTATTGGTATTTTTTATTGTTATTGTTATTCCTTATTGTTATTGTTATTTATTATTGTTATTGTTATTTCTTATTGTTATTGTTATTTCTTATTGTTAATGTTATTTCTTAGTGTTATTTCTTATTGTTATTGTTATTTCTTATTGATATTGTTATTTCTTATTGTTATTGTTATTGTTATTTCTTATTGATATTGTTATTTCTTATTGTTATTGTTATTTTTTATTGTTATTTCTTATTGTTATTGTTATTTCCTATTGTTATTTCTTATTGTTATTGTTATTTCCTATTGTTATTGTTATTTCTTTTTGTTATTGGTATTTCTTATTGTTATTGTTATTGTTATTCCTTATTGTTATTGTTATTCCTTATTGTTATTTTTATTTATTATTGTTAATGTTATTTCTTATTGTTAATGTTATTTCTTATTGTTATTTCTTATTGTTATTGTTATTCCTTATTGATATTGTTATTCTTATTGTTATTGTTATTTTTTATTGTTATTGTTATTGTTATTTCTTATTGTTATTTCTTATTGTTATTGTTATTTCTTATTGTTATTGTTATTTCTTATTGTTATTGTTATTTCTTATTGATATTGTTATTTCTTATTCTTATTTTTATTGTTATTGTTATTTCTTATTGTTATTGTTATTGTTATTTCTTATTGTTATTGTTATTGTTATTTTTTATTGTTATTGTTATTTCTTATTGTTATTGTTATTTCTTATTGTTATTGCTATTTCTTATTGTTATTGTTATTTCTTATTGTCATTGTTATTTTTTATTGTTATTGTTCTTCGTTATTGTTATTGTTATTTCTTATTGTTATTGTTATTTCTTATTCTTATTGTTATTGTTATTTCTTATTGTTATTGTTATTTCTTATTGTTATTGTTATTTCTTATTGTTATTGTTATTTATTATTGTTATTGTTATTTCTTATTGTTATTGTTATTTCCAATTGTTATTGTTATTTCTTTTTGTTATTGTTATTTCTTATTGTTATTGTTATTTCTTATTGTTATTGTTATTTTTTGTTGTTATTGTTATTTATTATTGTTATTGTTATTTCTTATTGTTATTGTTATTTCTTATTGTTATTGTTATTTCCTATTGTTATTGTTATTTCTTATTGTTATTTCCCATTGTTATTGTTATTGTTATTACTTATTGGTATTGTTATTTCTTATTGTTATTGTTATTGTTATTTCTTATTGTTATTGTTATTTCTTATTGTTATTGTTATTTCTTATTGTTATTGTTATTTCTTAGTGATATTGTTATTTCTTATTGTTATTGTTATTTCTTATTGTTATTGTTATTTTTTATTGTTATTGTTATTTCTTATTGTTATTGTTATTTCTTATTGTTATTGTTATTTTGTATTGTTATTGTTATTGTTATTTCTTATTGTTATTTCTTATTGTTATTGTTATTTCTTATTGTTATTGTTATTGCTATTTATTATTGTTATTGTTATTTCTTATTGTTATTGTTATTTCTTATTGATATTGTTATTTCTTATTGTTATTGTTATTTTTTATTGTTATTGTTATTTCTTATTGTTATTTCTTATTGTTATTGTTATTTCTTATTGTTATTGTTATTTCTTATTGTTATTGTTATTTCTTATTGTTATTGTTATTTCATATTGTTATTGTTATTTCTTATTGTTATTGTTATTTCTTATTTTTTATTGTTATTTGTTATTGTTATTGTTATTTCTTATTGTTATTGTTATTTTTTATTGTTATTGTTATTTCTTATTGTTATTGTTATTTCTTATTGTTATTGTTATTTCTTATTGTTATTGTTATTTCTTATTGTTATTGTTATTTCTTATTGTTATTGTTATTTCATATTGTTATTGTTATTTCTTATTGTTATTGTTATTTCTTATTTTTTATTGTTATTTGTTATTGTTATTGTTATTTCTTATTGTTATTGTTATTGTTATTTATTATTGTTATTGTTATTTCTTATTATTATTGTTATTTCTTATTGTTAATGTTATTTCTTATTGTTATTTCTTATTGTTATTGTTATTCCTTATTGATATTGTTATTTCTTATTGATATTGTTATTTCTTATTGTTATTGTTATTTCTTATTGTTATTGTTATTTCATATTGTTATTGTTATTTCTTATTGTTATTGTTATTTCTTATTTTTTATTGTTATTTGTTATTGTTATTGTTATTTCTTATTGTTATTGTTATTTCTTATTGTTATTGTTATTTCTTATTGTTATTGTTATTTCTTATTGTTATTGTTATTTCTTATTGTTATTGTTATTTCATATTGTTATTGTTATTTCTTATTGTTATTGTTATTTCTTATTTTTTATTGTTATTTGTTATTGTTATTGTTATTTCTTATTGTTATTGTTATTGTTATTTATTATTGTTATTGTTATTTCTTATTATTATTGTTATTTCTTATTGTTAATGTTTATTCTTATTGTTATTTCTTATTGTTATTGTTATTCCTTATTGATATTGTTATTTCTTATTGATATTGTTATTTCTTATTGTTATTGTTATTTCTTATTGTTATTGTTATTTCTTATTGTTATTGTTATTTCTTATTTTTTATTGTTATTTGTTATTGTTATTGTTATTTCTTATTGTTATTGTTATTGTTATTTATTATTGTTATTGTTATTTCTTATTATTATTGTTATTTCTTATTGTTAATGTTATTTCTTATTGTTATTGTTATTTCTTATTGTTATTGTTATTTCTTAGTGATATTGTTATTTCTTATTGTTATTGTTATTTCTTATTGTTATTGTTATTTTTTATTGTTATTGTTATTTCTTATTGTTATTGTTATTTCTTATTGTTATTGTTATTTCTTATTGTTATTGTTATTTTGTATTGTTATTGTTATTGTTATTTCTTATTGTTATTTCTTATTGTTATTGTTATTTCTTATTGTTATTGTTATTTCTTATTGATATTGTTATTTCTTATTGTTATTGTTATTTTTTATTGTTATTGTTATTTCTTATTGTTATTGTTATTTCTTATTGTTATTGTTATTTCTTATTGTTATTGTTATTTCTTATTGTTATTGTTATTTCATATTGTTATTGTTATTTCCTATTGCTATTTCTTATTGTTATTGTTATTTCTTATTGTTATTGTTATTTCTTTTTGTTATTGGCATTTCTTATTGTTATTGTTATTGTTATTCCTTATTGTTATTCTTATTTATTATTGTTATTGTTATTTCTTATTATTATTGTTATTTCTTATTGTTAATGTTATTTCTTATTGTTATTGTTATTCCTTATTGATATTGTTATTTCTTATTCTTATTGTTATTTTTTATTGTTATTGTTATTGTTATTTCTTATTGTTATTGTTATTTCATATTGATATTGTTATTTCGTATGGTTATTGTTATTTCTTATTGTTATTGTTATTTCTTATTGTTAATGTTATTTCTTATTGTTATTGTTATTTCTTATTGTTATTGTTATTTCTTATTGTTATTGTTATTTCTTATTGTTATTGTTATTTCTTATTGTTATTGTTATTCCTTATTGTTATTGTTATTTATTATTGTTATTGTTATTTCTTATTGTTAATGTTATTTCTTATTGTTATTGTTATTTGTTATTGTTATTTCTTATTGATATTGTTATTTCTTTTTGTTATTGTTATTTTTTATTGATATTGTTATTTCTTATTGTTTTTTCTTATTGTTATTGTTATTTCTTATTGTTATTGTTATTTCTTATTGTTATTGTTATTTCTTATTGTTATTGTTATTTCATATTGTTATTGTTATTTCTTATTGTTATTGTTATTTCTTATTATTATTTTTATTTCTTATTTTTTATTGTTATTTGTTATTGTTATTGTTATTTCTTATTCTTATTGTTATTTATTTTTGTTATTGTTATTTTTTATTGATATTGTTATTTCTTATTGTTTTTTCTTATTTTTATTGTTATTTCTTATTGTTATTGTTATTTCTTATTGTTATTGTTATTTGTTATTGTTATTGTTATTTCCTATTGTTATTGTTATTTCTTATTGTTATTGTTATTTCTTATTGTTATTGTTATTTCTTATTTTTTATTGTTATTTGTTATTGTTATTGTTATTTCTTATTGTTATTGTTATTTCTTATTGTTATTGTTATTTATTTTGGTTATTGTTATTTCCTATTGTTATTGTTATTACTTTTTGTTATTGTTATTTCTTATTGTTATTGTTATTGTTATTTCTTATTGTTATTGTTAATTCTTATTGTTAATGTTATTTCTTATTGTTAATGTTATTTCTTCATGTTATTGTTATTTCTTATTGTTATTGTTATTTCTTATTGTTATTGTTATTACTTATTGGTATTGTTATTTCTTATTGTTATTGTTATTGTTATTTCTTATTGTTATTGTTATTTCTTATTGTTATTGTTATTTCTTATTGTTATTGTTATTTCTTAGTGATATTGTTATTTCTTATTGTTATTGTTATTTCTTATTTGTTATTGTTATTTGTTATTGTTATTGTTATTTCTTATTGTTATTGTTATTTATTATTGTTATTGTTATTTCCTATTGTTATTGTTATTACTTTTTGTTATTGTTATTTCTTATTGTTATTGTTATTGTTATTTCTTATTGTTATTGTTTTTGTTATTTCTTATTGTTATTGTTAATTCTTATTCTTAATGTTATTTCTTATTGTTAATGTTATTTCTTATTGTTATTGTTATTTCTTATTGTTAATGTTATTTCTTATTGTTATTGTTATTTCTTATTGTTATTGTTATTTCTTATTGATATTGTTATTTCTTATTGTTATTTCCTATTGTTATTGTTATTTCTTTTTGTTATTGGTATTTCTTATTGTTATTGTTATTGTTATTGTTATATATTATTCTTATTGTTATTTCTTATTGTTAATGTTATTTCTTATTGTTAATGTTATTTATTATTGTTATTGTTATTTCTTATTGTTATTGTTATTTCTTATTGATATTGTTATTTCTTATTGTTATTGTTATTTTTTATTGTTATTGTTATTGGTATTTTTTATTGTTATTGTTATTTCTTATTGTTATTGTTATTTATTATTGTTATTGTTATTTCCTATTGTTATTGTTATTTCTTATTGTTATTGTTATTTCTTATTGTTATTGTTATTTCTTATTGTTATTGTTATTGTTATTTCTTATTGTTATTGTTATTGTTATTTCTTATTGTTATTGTTATTTCTTATTGTTATTGGTATTTCTTATTGTTATTGTTATTTCTTATTGTTATTGTTATTTCTTATTGTTATTGTTAGTTCTTATTGTTATTGCTATTTCTTATTGTTATTGTTATTTCTTATTGTCATTGTTATTTCTTATTGTTATTGTCCTTCCTTATTGTTATTGTTATTTCTTATTGTTATTGTTATTTCTTATTCTTATTGTTATTTCTTATTGTTACTGTTATTTCTTATTGTTATTGTTTTTTCTTATTGTTATTGTTATTTCTTATGGTTATTGTTATTTCTTATTGTTAATGTTATTTCTTATTGTTATTTCTTATTGTTATTGTTATTTCTTATTGATATTGTTATTTCTTATTGTTATTGTTATTTCTTATTGTTATTGTTATTTCTTATTGATATTGTTATTTCTTATTGTTATTGTTATTTTTTATTGTTATTGTTATTTCCTATTGTTATTTCTTATTGTTATTGTTATTTCTTATTGTTATTGTTATTTCTTTTTGTTATTGTTATTTCTTATTGTTATTGGTATTTCTTATTGTTATTGTTATTGTTATTTATTATTGTTATTGTTATTTCTTATTGTTATTGTTATTTCTTATTGTTAATGTTATTTCTTATTGTTATTGTTATTCCTTATTGATATTGTTATTTCTTATTGTTATTGTTATGTTATTGTTATTTCTTATTGTTATTGTTATTTCTTATTGTTATTGTTATTTCGTATGGTTATTATTATTTCTTATTGTTATTGTTATTTCTTATTGTTAATGTTATTTCTTATTGTTATTTCTTATTGTTATTGTTATTTCTTATTGTTATTGTTATTTCTTATTGTTATTGCTATTTTTTATTGTTATTTGTTATTGTTATTGTTATTTTTTATTGTTATTGTTATTGTTATTTCTTATTGTTATTGGTATTTTTTATTGTTATTGTTATTTCTTATTGTTATTGTTATTTATTATTGTTATTGTTATTTCCTATTGTTATTGTTATTTCTTATTGTTATTGTTATTTCTTATTGTTATTGTTATTTCTTATTGTCATTGTTATTTCTTATTGATATTGTTATTTTTTATTGTTATTGTTATTTCTTATTGTTATTGTTATCTCATATTGTTATTGTTATTTCTTATTGTTATTGTTATTTCCTATTGTTATTGTTATTTCTTATTGTTATTGTTATTGTTATTTCTTATTGGTATTGTTATTTCTTATTGTTATTGTTATTGTTATTTCTTATTGTTAATGTTATTTCTTATTGTTATTGTTATTTCTTATTGTTATTTCTTATTGTTATTGTTATTTCTTATAGTTATTTCTTATTGTTATTGTTATTTCTTATTGTTATTGTTATTTCTTATTGATATTGTTACTTCTTATTGTTATTGTTATTGTTATTTCTTATTGTTATTGGTATTTTTTATTGTTATTGTTATTTTTTATTGTTATTGTTATTTCTTATTGTTATTGTTATTGTTATTTCTTATTGTTATTGTTATTTCTTATTGTTATTAGTATTTCTTATTGTTATTGTTATTTCTTATTGTTATTGCTATTTATTATTGTTATTGTTATTTCTTATTGTCATTGTTATTTCTTATTGTTATTGTTCTTCGTTATTGTTATTGTTATTTCTTATTGTTATTGTTATTTCTTATTGTTACTGTTATTTCTTATTGTTATTGTTATTTCTTATTGTTATTGTTATTTCTTATTGTTATTGTTATTTCTTATTGTTATTGTTATTTCCAATTGTTATTGTTATTTCTTTTTGTTATTGTTATTTCTTATTGTTATTGTTATTTTTTATTCTTATTGTTATTTATTATTGTTATTGTTATTTCTTATTGTTATTTCTTATTGTTATTGTTATTTCTTATTGTTATTTTTATTTCTTATTGTTATTGTTATTTCCTATTGTTATTGTTATTGTTCTTTCTTATTGTTATTGTTATTTCTTATTGTTATTGTTATTTCGTATTGTTATTGTTTTTACTTATTGTTATTTCTTATTGTTATTGTTATTTCGTATGGTTATTGTTATTTCTTATTGTTATTGTTATTTCTTATTGTTATTGCTATTTCTTATTGTTATTGTTATTTCTTATTGTCATTGTTATTGTTCTTCCTTATTGTTATTGTTATTTCTTATTGTTATTGTTATTTCTTATTCTTATTGTTATTTCTTATTGTTACTGTTATTTCTTATTGTTATTGCTATTTCTTATTGTTATTGTTACTTCTTATTGTCATTGTTATTTCTTATTGTTATTGTTCTTCCTTATTGTTATTGTTATTTCTTATTCTTATTGTTATTTCTTATTGTTACTGTTATTTCTTATTGTTATTGTTATTTCTTATTGTTATTGTTATTTCTTATTGTTATTGTTATTTCTTATTGTTATTGGTATTTCTTATTGTTATTGTTATTGTTATTCCTAATTGTTATTGTTATTTATTATTGTTATTGTTATTTCTTATTGTTATTGTTATTTCTTATTGTTAATGTTATTTCTTTGTGTTAATGTTATTTCTTATTGTTATTTCTTATTGTTATTGTTATTCCTTATTGATATTGTTATTTCTTATTGATATTGTTATTGTTATTTCTTATTGTCATTGTTATTTCTTATTGTTATTGTTCTTCCTTATTGTTATTGTTATTTCTTATTCTTATTGTTATTTCTTATTGTTACTGTTATTTCTTATTGTTATTGTTATTTCTTATTGTTATTGTTATTTCTTATGGTTATTGTTATTTCTTATTGTTATTGTTATTTCTTATTGTTATTGTTATTTCTTATTGTTATTGTTATTTATTATTGTTATTGTTATTTCTTATTGTTATTGTTATTTCCCATTGTTATTGTTATTTCTTTTTGTTATTGTTATTTCTTATTGTTATTGTTATTTTTATTGTTATTGTTATTTTTTATTGTTATTGTTATTTCTTATTGTTATTGTTATTTCTTATTGTTATTGTTATTTCTTATTGTTATTGTTATTTCTTATTGTTATTGCTATTTATTATTGTTATTGTTATTTCTTATTGTCATTGTTATTTCTTATTGTTATTGTTCTTCGTTATTGTTATTGTTATTTCTTATTGTTATTGTTATTTCTTATTGTTATTGTTATTTCTTATTGTTATTGTTATTTCTTATGGTTATTGTTATTTCTTATTGTTATTGTTATTTCTTATTGTTATTGTTATTTATTATTGTTATTGTTATTTCTTATTGTTATTGTTATTTCCAATTGTTATTGTTATTTCTTTTTGTTATTGTTATTTCTTATTGTTATTGTTATTTCTTATTGTTATTGTTATTTTTTATTGTTATTGTTATTTTTTATTGTTATTGTTATTTCTTATTGTTATTTCTTATTGTTATTGTTATTTCTTATTGTTATTTTTATTTCTTATTGTTATTGTTATTGTTATTACTTATTGGTATTGTTATTTCTTATTGTTATTGTTATTGTTATTTCTTATTGTTATTGTTATTTCTTATTGTTATTGTTATTTCTTATTGTTATTGTTATTTCTTATTGTTATTGTTATTTCTTAGTGATATTGTTATTTCTTATTGTTATTGTTTTTACTTATTGTTATTGTTATTTCTTATTGTTATTGTTATTTCGTATGGTTATTGTTATTTCTTATTGTTATTGTTATTTCTTATTGTTATTGTTATTTCTTATTGTTATTGTTATTTCTTATTGTTATTGTTATTTCCTATTGTTATTGTTATTGTTCTTTCTTATTGTTATTGTTATTTCTTATTGTTATTGTTATTTCTTATTGTTATTGTTTTTACTTATTGTTATTGTTATTTCTTATTGTTATTGTTATTTCGTATGGTTATTGTTATTTCTTATTGTTATTGTTATTTCTTATTGTTATTGTTATTTCTTATTGTTATTGTTATTTCTTATTGTTATTGTTATTTCTTATTGTTATTGTTATTTCCTATTGTTATTGTTATTTCTTATTGTTATTGTTATTTCTTATTGTTATTGTTATTTCCTATTGTTATTGTTATTTCTTATTGTTATTGTTATTTCTTATTGGTATTGTTATTTCTTATTGTTAATGTTATTTCTTATTGTTATTGTTATTTCTTATAGTTATTTCTTATTGTTATTGTTATTTCTTATTGTTATTGTTATTTTTTATTGTTATTGTTATTTCTTATTGTTATTGTTATTTCTTATTCTTATTGTTATTTCTTATTGTTACTCTTATTTCTTATTGTTATTGTTATTTCTTATTGTTATTGCTATTTCCTATTGTTATTGTTATTTCTTATTGTTATTGTTATTTCTTATTGTTATTGTTATTTCCTATTGTTATTGTTATTTCTTATTGTTAATGTTATTTCTTATTGTTATTTCTTATTGTTATTGTTATTTCTTATAGTTATTTCTTATTGTTATTGTTATTTTTTATTGTTATTGTTATTTCTTATTGTTATTGGTATTTTTTATTGTTATTGTTATTTTTTATTGTTATTGTTATTTCTTATTGTTATTGTTATTTCTTATTGTTATTGGTATTTCTTATTGTTATTGTTATTTCTTATTGTTATTGTTATTTCTTATTGTTATTTCTTATTGTTATTGCTATTTCTTATTGTTATTGTTATTTCTTATCCTTATTGTTATTTCTTATTGTTACTGTTATTTCTTATTGTTATTGTTATTTCTTATGGTTATTGTTATTTCTTATTATTATTGTTATTTCTTATTGTCAATGTTATTTCTTGTTGTTATTTCTTATTGTTATTGTTATTTCTTATTGATATTGTTATTTCTTATTGTTATTGTTATTGTTATTTCTTATTGTTATTGTTATTTCTTATTGATATTGTTATTTCTTATTGTTTTTGGTTTTTTTTATTGTTATTGTTATTTCTTATTGTTATTGTTATTTCTTATTGTTATTGTTATATCTTTTTGTTATTGTTATTTCTTATGGTTATTGTTATTTCTTATTGTTATTGTTATTTTTCATTGTTATTGTTATTGTTATTGTTATTTCTTATTGTTATTGTTATTGTTATTGTTATTTCTTATTGTTATTGTTATTTATTATTGTTATTGCTATTTCTTATTGTTATTGTTATTTCTTATTGTTATTGTTCTTCCTTATTTTTATTGTTATTTCTTATTGTTATTGTTATTTCTTATTGTTATTGTTATTTCCTATTGTTATTGTTATTTCTTATTGTTATTGTTATTTCTTATTGTTATTTTTTATTGTTATTGTTATTTCTTATTGTTATTTTTTATTGTTATTGTTATTTCTTATTGTTATTGTTATTTCTTATTGTTATTGTTATTTCTTATTGTTAATGTTATTTCTTATTGTTATTGTTATTTCTTATTGTTATTGTTATTTCTTATGGTTATTATTATTTCTTATTGTTATTGTTATTTCTTATTGTTATTGTTATTTCTTATTGTTATTGTTATTTATTATTGTTATTGTTATTTCTTATTGTTATTGTTATTTCTTTTTGTTATTGTTATTTTTTATTGTTATTGTTATTTTTATTTTTATTGTTATTTCTTATTATTATTGTTATTTCTTATTCTTATTGTTATTTCTTATTGTTATTGTTATTTCCTATTGTTATTGTTATTTCTTATTGTTATTGTTATTTCTTATTGTTATTGTTATTTCTTATTGTTATTGTTATTTCTTATTGTTATTGTTATTTCTTATTGTTATTGTTATTTCTTATTTTTATTGTTATTACTTATTGTTATTTCTTATTGTCATTGTTATTTCTTATTGTTATTGTTATTTCTTATTGATATTGTTATTTCTTATTGTTATTGTTATTTCTTATTGTTATTTTTTATTGTTATTGTTATTTCTTATTGTTATTGTTATTGTTATTTCTTATTGTTATTTCTTATTGTTATTGTTATTTCTTATTGTTATTGTTATTTCTTATTGTTATTGTTATTGTTATTTTTCATTGTTATTGTTATTTCTTATTGTTATTGTTATTGTTATTGTTATTTCTTATTGTTATTGTTATTGTTATTGTTATTTCTTATTGTTATTGTTATTTCTTATTGTTATTGCTATTTCTTATTGTTATTGTTATTTCTTATTGTTATTGTTCTTCCTTATTGTTATTGTTATTTCTTATTGTTATTGTTATTTCTTATTGTTATTGTTATTTCCTATTGTTATTGTTATTTCTTATTGTTATTGTTATTTCTTATTGGTATTGTTATTTCTTATTGTTAATGTTATTTCTTATTGTTATTTCTTATTGTTATTGTTATTTCTTATAGTTATTTCTTATTGTTATTGTTATTTCTTATTGTTATTGTTATTTCTTATTGTTATTGTTATTTCTTATTGTTATTGTTATTTCTTATTGTTATTGGTATTTCTTATTGTTATTGTTATTTCTTATTGTTATTGTTATTTCTTATTGTTATTGTTATTTCTTATTGTTATTGTTATTTCTTATTGTTATTGCTATTTCTTATTGTTATTGTTATTTCTTATTGTCATTGTTATTTCTTATTGTTATTGTTATTTCTTATGGTTATTGTTATTTCTTATTATTATTGTTATTTCTTATTGTTAATGTTATTTCTTATTGATATTGTTATTTCTTATTGTTATTGTTATTTCTTATTGTTATTGTTATTTCTTATTGATATTGTTATTTCTTATTGTTATTGTTATTTTTTATTGTTATTGTTATTGTTATTTCTTTTTGTTATTGTTATTTCTTATTGTTATTGGTATTTCTTATTGTTATTGTTATTCCTTATTGTTATTGTTATTTATTATTGTTATTTTTATTTCTTATTTTTATTGTTATTTCTTATTGTTAATATTATTTCTTATTGTTAATGTTATTTCTTATTGTTATTTCTTATTGTTATTGTTATTCCTTATTGATATTGTTATTTCTTATTGTTATTGTTATTTTTTATTGCTATTGTTATTTCTTATTGATATTGTTATTTCTTATTGTTATTGTTATTTCTTATTGTTATTGCTATTTCTTATTGTTATTGTTATTTCTTATTGTCATTGTTATTTCTTATTGTTATTGTTCTTCCTTATTGTTATTGTTATTTCTTATTCTTATTGTTATTTCTTATTGTTACTGTTATTTCTTATTGTTATTGTTATTTCTTATTGTTATTGTTATTTCTTATTGTTATTGTTATTTCTTATTGTTATTGTTATTTATTATTGTTATTGTTATTTCTTATTGTTATTGTTATTTCCCATTGTTATTGTTATTTCTTTTTGTTATTGTTATTTCTTATTGTTATTGTTATTTTTATTGTTATTGTTATTTTTTATTGTTATTGTTATTTCTTATTGTTATTGTTATTTCTTATTGTTATTGCTATTTATTATTGTTATTGTTATTTCTTATTGTCATTGTTATTTCTTATTGTTATTGTTCTTTGTTATTGTTATTGTTATTTCTTATTGTTATTGTTATTTCTTATTGTTATTGTTATTGTTATTTCTTATTGTTATTGTTATTTATTATTGTTATTATTATTTCTTATTGTTATTGTTATTTCCAATTGTTATTGTTATTTCTTTTTGTTATTGTTATTTCTTATTGTTATTGTTATTTCTTATTGTTATTTTTTATTGTTATTGTTATTTTTTATTGTTATTGTTATTTATTATTGTTATTGTTATTGTTATTTCTTATTGTTATTGTTATTTCTTATTGTTATTTTTATTTCTTATTGTTATTGTTATTGTTATTGTTATTACTTATTGGTATTGTTATTTCTTATTGTTATTGTTATTGTTATTTCTTATTGTTATTGTTATTTCTTATTGTTATTGTTATTTCTTATTGTTATTGTTATTTCTTAGTGATATTGTTATTTCTTATTGTTATTGTTATTTCTTATTGTTATTGTTATTTTTTATTGTTATTGTTATTTCTTATTGTTATTGTTATTTCTTATTGTTATTGTTATTTCTTATTGTTATTGTTATTTCCTATTGTTATTGTTATTGTTCTTTCTTATTGTTATTGTTATTTCTTATTGTTATTGTTATTTCTTATTGTTATTGTTTTTACTTATTGTTATTGTTATTTCGTATGGTTATTGTTATTTCTTATTGTTATTGTTATTTCTTATTGTTATTGTTATTTCCTATTGTTATTGTTATTTCTTATTGTTATTGTTATTTCCTATTGTTATTGTTATTTCTTATTGTTATTGTTATTTCTTATTGGTATTGTTATTTCTTATTGTTAATGTTATTTCTTATTGTTATTTCTTATTGTTATTGTTATTTCTTATTGTTATTGTTATTTCTTATTGTTATTGTTATTTTTTATTGTTATTGTTATTTCTTATTGTTATTGTTATTTCTTATTCTTATTGTTATTTCTTATTGTTACTCTTATTTCTTATTGTTATTGTTATTTCTTATTGTTATTGTTATTTCCTATTGTTATTGTTATTTCTTATTGTTATTGTTATTTCTTATTGTTATTGTTATTTCCTATTGTTATTGTTATTTCTTATTGTTATTGTTATTTCTTATTGGTATTGTTATTTCTTATTGTTAATGTTATTTCTTATTGTTATTTCTTATAGTTATTTCTTATTGTTATTGTTATTTTTTATTGTTATTGTTATTTCTTATTGTTATTGGTATTTTTTATTGTTATTGTTATTTTTTATTGTTATTGTTATTTCTTATTGTTATTGTTATTTCTTATTGTTATTGTTATTGTTATTTCTTATTGTTATTGTTATTTCTTATTGTTATTGGTATTTCTTATTGTTATTGTTATTTCTTATTGTTATTGTTATTTCTTATTGTTATTGTTATTTCTTATTGTTATTGTTATTTCTTATTGTTATTGCTATTTCTTATTGTTATTGGTATTTCTTATTGTTATTATTATTTCTTATTGTTATTGTTATTTCTTATTGTTATTGTTATTTCTTATTGTTATTGTTATTTCTTATTGTTAATGTTATTTCCTATTGTTATTTCTTATTGTTATTGTTATTTCTTATTGATATTGTTATTTCTTATTGTTATTGTTATTGTTATTTCTTATTGTTATTGTTATTTCTTATTGATATTGTTATTTCTTATTGTTTTTGGTTTTTTTTATTGTTATTGTTATTTCTTATTGTTATTGTTATTTCTTATTGTTATTGTTATATCTTTTTGTTATTGTTATTTCTTATTGTTATTGAAATTTCTTATTGTTATTGTTATTGTTATTCCTTATTGTTATTGTTATTTATTATTGTTATTGTTATTTCTTATTGTTATTGTTATTTCTTATTGTTAATGTTATTTCTTATTGTTATTTCTTATTGTTATTGTTATTCCTTATTGATATTGTTATTTCTTATTGTTATTGTTATTTATTTTTTTGTTATTGTTATTTCTTATTGATATTGTTATTTCTTATTGTTATTGTTATTTCTTATTGTTATTTTTTATTGTTATTGTTATTTCTTATTGTTATTTTTTATTGTTATTGTTATTTCTTATTGTTATTGTTATTTCTTATTGTTATTGTTATTTCTTATTGTTATTGTTATTTCTTATTGTTATTGCTATTTCTTATTGTTATTGTTATTTCTTATTGTCATTGTTATTTCTTATTGTTATTGTTCTTCCTTATATTTATTGTTATTTCTTATTGTTATTGTTATTTCTTATTCTTATTGTTATTTCTTATTGTTACTGTTATTTCTTATTGTTATTGTTATTTCTTATTGTTATTGTTATTGCTTATGGTTATTGTTATTTCTTATTGTTATTGTTATTTCTTATTGTTATTGTTATTTCTTATTGTTATTGTTATTTATTATTGTTATTGTTATTTCTTATTGTTATTGTTATTTCCAATTGTTATTGTTATTTCTCTTTGTTATTGTTATTTCTTATTGTTATTGTTATTTCTTATTGTTATTGTTATTTCTTATTGTTATTGTTATTTCCTATTGTTATTGTTATTTCTTATTGTTATTGTTATTTCTTATTGTTATTGTTATTTCCTATTGTTATTGTTATTTCTTATTGTTATTGTTATTTCTTATTGGTATTGTTATTTCTTATTGTTAATGTTATTTCTTATTGTTATTTCTTATTGTTATTGTTATTTCTTATTGTTATTGTTTTTACTTATTGTTATTGTTATTTCTTATTGTTATTGTTATTTCGTATGGTTATTGTTATTTCTTATTGTTATTGTTATTTCTTATTGTTATTGTTATTTCTTATTGTTATTGTTATTTCTTATTGTTATTGTTATTTCTTATTGTTATTGTTATTTCCTATTGTTATTGTTATTGTTCTTTCTTATTGTTATTGTTATTTCTTATTGTTATTGTTATTTCTTATTGTTATTGTTTTTACTTATTGTTATTGTTATTTCTTATTGTTATTGTTATTTCGTATGGTTATTGTTATTTCTTATTGTTATTGTTATTTCTTATTGTTATTGTTATTTCTTATTGTTATTGTTATTTCTTATTGTTATTGTTATTTCTTATTGTTATTGTTATTTCCTATTGTTATTGTTATTTCTTATTGTTATTGTTATTTCTTATTGTTATTGTTATTTCCTATTGTTATTGTTATTTCTTATTGTTATTGTTATTTCTTATTGTTAATGTTATTTCTTATTGTTATTGTTATTTCTTATAGTTATTTCTTATTGTTATTGTTATTTCTTATTGTTATTGTTATTTTTTATTGTTATTGTTATTTCTTATTCTTTTTGTTATTTCTTATTGTTACTCATATTTCTTATTGTTATTGTTATTTCTTATTGTTATTGTTATTTCCTATTGTTATTGTTATTTCTTATTGTTATTGTTATTTCTTATTGTTATTGTTATTTCCTATTGTTATTGTTATTTCTTATTGTTATTGTTATTTCTTATTGGTATTGTTATTTCTTATTGTTAATGTTATTTCTTATTGTTATTTCTTATTGTTATTGTTATTTCTTATAGTTATTTCTTATTGTTATTGTTATTTTTTATTGTTATTGTTATTTCTTATTGTTATTGGTATTTTTTATTGTTATTGTTATTTTTTATTGTTATTGTTATTTCTTATTGTTATTGTTATTTCTTATTGTTATTGTTATTGTTATTTCTTATTGTTATTGTTATTTCTTATTGTTATTGGTATTTCTTATTGTTATTGTTATTTCTTA
Organism: Ontholestes murinus; assembly: GCA_963969525.1. NCBI lineage: Eukaryota > Metazoa > Arthropoda > Insecta > Coleoptera > Staphylinidae > Ontholestes > Ontholestes murinus. The sequence goes on from CAXAKX010000714.1 coordinate 84,390, forward strand.
TTGTTATTGTTATTTCTTATTGTTATTGCTATTTCTTATTGTTATTGTTATTTCATATCCTTATTGTTATTTCTTATTGTTACTGTTATTTCTTATTGTTATTGTTATTTCTTATGGTTATTGTTATTTCTTATTATTATTGTTATTTCTTATTGTTAATGTTATTTCTTGTTGTTATTTCTTATTGTTATTGTTATTTCTTATTGATATTGTTATTTCTTATTGTTATTGTTATTGTTATTTCTTATTGTTATTGTTATTTCTTATTGATATTGTTATTTCTTATTGTTTTTGGTTTTTTTTATTGTTATTGTTATTTCTTATTGTTATTGTTATTTCCTATTGTTATTTCTTATTGTTATTGTTATTTCTTATTGTTATTGTTATATCTTTTTGTTATTGTTATTTCTTATGGTTATTGTTATTTCTTATTGTTATTGTTATTTCTTATTGTTATTGTTATTTTTCATTGTTATTGTTATTTCTTATTGTTATTGTTATTGTTATTGTTATTTCTTATTGTTATTGTTATTTCTTATTGTTATTGCTATTTCTTATTGTTATTGCTATTTCTTATTGTTATTGTTATTTCTTATTGTTATTGTTCTTCCTTATTGTTATTGTTATTTCTTATTGTTATTGTTATTTCTTATTGTTATTGTTATTTCCTATTGTTATTGTTATTTCTTATTGTTATTTTTTATTGTTATTGTTATTTCTTATTGTTATTTTTTATTGTTATTGTTATTTCTTATTGTTATTGTTATTTCTTATTGTTATTGTTATTTCTTATTGTTAATGTTATTTCTTATTGTTATTGTTATTTCTTATTGTTATTGTTATTTCTTATGGTTATTGTTATTTCTTATTGTTATTGTTATTTCTTATTGTTATTGTTATTTCCAATTGTTATTGTTATTTCTCTTTGTTATTGTTATTTCTTATTGTTATTGTTATTTCTTATTGTTATTGTTATTTCTTATTGTTATTGTTATTTCCTATTGTTATTGTTATTTCTTATTGTTATTGTTATTTCTTATTGTTATTGTTATTTCCTATTGTTATTGTTATTTCTTATTGTTATTGTTATTTCTTATTGGTATTGTTATTTCTTATTGTTAATGTTATTTCTTATTGTTATTTCTTATTGTTATTGTTATTTCTTAGTGATATTGTTATTTCTTATTGTTATTGTTTTTACTTATTGTTATTGTTATTTCTTATTGTTATTGTTATTTCGTATGGTTATTGTTATTTCTTATTGTTATTGTTATTTCTTATTGTTATTGTTATTTCTTATTGTTATTGTTATTTCTTATTGTTATTGTTATTTCTTATTGTTATTGTTATTTCCTATTGTTATTGTTATTGTTCTTTCTTATTGTTATTGTTATTTCTTATTGTTATTGTTATTTCTTATTGTTATTGTTTTTACTTATTGTTATTGTTATTTCTTATTGTTATTGTTATTTCGTATGGTTATTGTTATTTCTTATTGTTATTGTTATTTCTTATTGTTATTGTTATTTCTTATTGTTATTGTTATTTCTTATTGTTATTGTTATTTCTTATTGTTATTGTTATTTCCTATTGTTATTGTTATTTCTTATTGTTATTGTTATTTCTTATTGTTATTGTTATTTCCTATTGTTATTGTTATTTCTTATTGTTATTGTTATTTCTTATTGTTAATGTTATTTCTTATTGTTATTGTTATTTCTTATAGTTATTTCTTATTGTTATTGTTATTTCTTATTGTTATTGTTATTTTTTATTGTTATTGTTATTTCTTATTCTTTTTGTTATTTCTTATTGTTACTCATATTTCTTATTGTTATTGTTATTTCTTATTGTTATTGTTATTTCCTATTGTTATTGTTATTTCTTATTGTTATTGTTATTTCTTATTGTTATTGTTATTTCCTATTGTTATTGTTATTTCTTATTGTTATTGTTATTTCTTATTGGTATTGTTATTTCTTATTGTTAATGTTATTTCTTATTGTTATTTCTTATTGTTATTGTTATTTCTTATAGTTATTTCTTATTGTTATTGTTATTTTTTATTGTTATTGTTATTTCTTATTGTTATTGGTATTTTTTATTGTTATTGTTATTTTTTATTGTTATTGTTATTTCTTATTGTTATTGTTATTTCTTATTGTTATTGTTATTGTTATTTCTTATTGTTATTGTTATTTCTTATTGTTATTGGTATTTCTTATTGTTATTGTTATTTCTTATTGTTATTGTTATTTCTTATTGTTATTGCTATTTCTTATTGTTATTGTTATTTCATATCCTTATTGTTATTTCTTATTGTTACTGTTATTTCTTATTGTTATTGTTATTTCTTATGGTTATTGTTATTTCTTATTATTATTGTTATTTCTTATTGTTAATGTTATTTCTTGTTGTTATTTCTTATTGTTATTGTTATTTCTTATTGATATTGTTATTTCTTATTGTTATTGTTATTGTTATTTCTTATTGTTATTGTTATTTCTTATTGATATTGTTATTTCTTATTGTTTTTGGTTTTTTTTATTGTTATTGTTATTTCTTATTGTTATTGTTATTTCCTATTGTTATTTCTTATTGTTATTGTTATTTCTTATTGTTATTGTTATTTCTTATTGTTATTGTTATATCTTTTTGTTATTGTTATTTCTTATGGTTATTGTTATTTCTTATTGTTATTGTTATTTCTTATTGTTATTGTTATTTTTCATTGTTATTGTTATTTCTTATTGTTATTGTTATTGTTATTGTTATTTCTTATTGTTATTGTTATTGTTATTGTTATTTCTTATTGTTATTGTTATTTCTTATTGTTATTGCTATTTCTTATTGTTATTGTTATTTCTTATTGTTATTGTTCTTCCTTATTGTTATTGTTATTTCTTATTGTTATTGTTATTTCTTATTGTTATTGTTATTTCCTATTGTTATTGTTATTTCTTATTGTTATTTTTTATTGTTATTGTTATTTCTTATTGTTATTTTTTATTGTTATTGTTATTTCTTATTGTTATTGTTATTTCTTATTGTTATTGTTATTTCTTATTGTTAATGTTATTTCTTATTGTTATTGTTATTTCTTATTGTTATTGTTATTTCTTATGGTTATTGTTATTTCTTATTGTTATTGTTATTTCTTGTTGTTATTGTTATTTCTTATTGTTATTGTTATTTATTATTGTTATTGTTATTTCTTATTGTTATTGTTATTTCCAATTGTTATTGTTATTTCTTTTTGTTATTGTTATTTTTCATTGTTATTGTTATTTTTATTGTTATTGTTATTTCTTATTATTATTGTTATTTCTTATTCTTATTGTTATTTCCTATTGTTATTGTTATTTCCTATTGTTATTGTTATTTCTTATTGTTATTGTTATTTCTTATTGTTATTGTTATTTCTTATTGTTATTGTTATTTCTTATTGTTATTGTTATTTCTTATTTTTATTGTTATTTCTTATTGTTATTTTTTATTGTTATTGTTATTTCTTATTGTTATTGTTATTTTTCATTGTTATTGTTATTTCTTATTGTTATTGTTATTGTTATTGTTATTTCTTATTGTTATTGTTATTGTTATTTCTTATTGTTATTGTTATTTCTTATTGTTATTGCTATTTCTTATTGTTATTGTTATTTCTTATTGTTATTGTTCTTCCTTATTGTTATTGTTATTTCTTATTGTTATTGTTATTTCTTATTGTTATTGTTATTTCCTATTGTTATTGTTATTTCTTATTGTTATTGTTATTTCTTATTGGTATTGTTATTTCTTATTGTTAATGTTATTTCTTATTGTTATTTCTTATTGTTATTGTTATTTCTTATAGTTATTTCTTATTGTTATTGTTATTTCTTATTGTTATTGTTATTTCTTATTGTTATTGTTATTTCTTTTTGTTATTGTTATTTCTTATTGTTATTGGTATTTCTTATTGTTATTGTTATTTCTTATTGTTATTGTTATTTCTTATTGTTATTGTTATTTCTTATTGTTATTGTTATTTCTTATTGTTATTGGTATTTCTTATTGTTATTGTTATTTCTTATTGTTATTGTTATTTCTTATTGTTATTGTTATTTCTTATGGTTATTGTTATTTCTTATTATTATTGTTATTTCTTATTGTTAATGTTATTTCTTATTGATATTGTTATTTCTTATTGTTATTGTTATTGTTATTTCTTATTGTTATTGTTATTTCTTATTGATATTGTTATTTCTTATTGTTATTGTTATTTTTTATTGTTATTGTTATTGTTATTTCTTTTTGTTATTGTTATTTCTTATTGTTATTGGTATTTCTTATTGTTATTGTTATTCCTTATTGTTATTGTTATTTATTATTGTTATTGTTATTTCTTATTGTTAATATTATTTCTTATTGTTAATGTTATTTCTTATTGTTATTTCTTATTGTTATTGTTATTCCTTATCGATATTGTTATTTCTTATTGTTATTGTTATTTTTTATTGCTATTGTTATTTCTTATTGATATTGTAATTTCTTATTGTTATTGTTATTTCTTATTGTTATTGGTATTTCTTATTGTTATTGTTATTCCTTATTGTTATTGTTATTTATTATTGTTATTGTTATTTCTTATTGTTATTGTTATTTCTATGGTTATTGTTATTTCTTATTGTTATCGTTATTTCTTATTGTTATTGTTATTTATTATTGTTATTGTTATTTCTTATTGTTATTGTTATTTCCCATTGTTATTGTTATTTCTTTTTGTTATTGTTATTTCTTATTGTTATTGTTATTTTTTATTGTTATTGTTATTTCTTATTGTTATTGTTATTTCTTATTGTTATTGCTATTTATTATTGTTATTGTTATTTCTTATTGTCATTGTTATTTCTTATTGTTATTGTTCTTCGTTATTGTTATTGTTATTTCTTATTGTTATTGTTATTTCTTATTGTTATTGTTATTTCTTATGGTTATTGTTATTTCTTATTGTTATTGTTATTGTTATTTCTTATTGTTATTGTTATTTATTATTGTTATTATTATTTCTTATTGTTATTGTTATTTCCAATTGTTATTGTTATTTCTTTTTGTTATTGTTATTTCTTATTGTTATTGTTATTTCTTATTGTTATTGTTATTTTTTATTGTTATTGTTATTTCTTATTGTTATTTTTATTTCTTATTGTTATTGTTATCGTTATTGTTATTACTTATTGGTATTGTTATTTCTTATTGTTATTGTTATTGTTATTTCTTATTGTTATTGTTATTTCTTATTGTTATTGTTATTTCTTATTGTTATTGTTATTTCTTAGTAATATTGTTATTTCTTATTGTTATTGTTATTTCTTATTGTTATTGTTATTTTTTATTGTTATTGTTATTTCTTATTGTTATTGTTATTTCTTATTGTTATTGTTATTTCTTATTGTTATTGTTATTTCCTATTGTTATTGTTATTGTTCTTTCTTATTGTTATTGTTATTTCTTATTGTTATTGTTATTTCTTATTGTTATTGTTTTTACTTATTGTTATTGTTATTTCGTATGGTTATTGTTATTTCTTATTGTTATTGTTATTGCTTATTGTTATTGTTATTTCTTATTGCTATTGTTATTTCTAATTGTTATTGTTATTTCTTATTGTTATTGTTATTTCCTATTGTTATTGTTATTTCTTATTGTTATTGTTATTTCTTATTGTTATTGTTATTTCCTATTGTTATTTCTTATTGTTATTGTTATTTCTTATAGTTATTTCTTATTGTTATTGTTATTTCTTATTGTTATTGTTATTTTTTTATTGTTATTGTTATTTCTTATTGTTATTGTTATTTCTTATTCTTATTGTTATTTCTTATTGTTACTCTTATTTCTTATTGTTATTGTTATTTCTTATTCTTATTGTTATTTCCTATTGTTATTGTTATTTCTTATTGTTATTGTTATTTCTTATTGTTATTGTTATTTCCTATTGTTATTGTTATTTCTTATTGTTATTGTTATTTCTTATTGGTATTGTTATTTCTTATTGTTAATGTTATTTCTTATTGTTATTTCTTATAGTTATTTCTTATTGTTATTGTTATTTTTTATTGTTATTGTTATTTCTTATTGTTATTGGTATTTTTTATTGTTATTGTTATTTTTTATTGTTATTGTTATTTCTTATTGTTATTGTTATTTCTTATTGTTATTGTTATTGTTATTTCTTATTGTTATTGTTATTTCTTATTGTTATTGGTATTTCTTATTGTTATTTCTTATTGTTATTGTTATTTCTTATTGTTATTGTTATTTCTTATTGTTATTGTTATTTCTTATTGTTATTGGTATTTCTTATTGTTATTATTATTTCTTATTGTTATTGTTATTTCTTATTGTTATTGTTATATCTTTTTGTTATTGTTATTTCTTATTGTTATTGAAATTTCTTATTGTTATTGTTATTGTTATTCCTTATTGTTATTGTTATTTATTATTGTTATTGTTATTTCTTATTGTTAATGTTATTTCTTATTGTTATTTCTTATTGTTATTGTTATTCCTTATTGATATTGTTATTTCTTATTGTTATTGTTATTTTTTTTTGTTATTGTTATTTCTTATTGATATTGTTATTTCTTATTGTTATTGTTATTTCTTATTGTTATTTTTTATTGTTATTGTTATTTCTTATTGTTATTTTTTATTGTTATTGTTATTTCTTATTGTTATTGTTATTTCTTATTGTTATTGTTATTTCTTATTCTTATTGTTATTTCTTATTGTTATTGCTATTTCTTATTGTTATTGTTATTTCTTATTGTCATTGTTATTTCTTATTGTTATTGTTCTTCCTTATTGTTATTGTTATTTCTTATTGTTATTGTTATTTATTATTCTTATTGTTATTTCTTATTGTTACTGTTATTTCTTATTGTTATTGTTATTTCTTATTGTTATTGTTATTTCTTATGGTTATTGTTATTTCTTATTGTTATTGTTATTTCTTATTGTTATTGTTATTTCTTATTGTTATTGTTATTTATTATTGTTATTGTTATTTCTTATTGTTATTGTTATTTCCAATTGTTATTGTTATTTCTTTTTGTTATTGTTATTTCTTATTGTTATTGTTATTTCTTTTTGTTATTGTTATTTTTTATTGTTATTGTTATTTTTATTGTTATTGTTATTTCTTATTATTATTGTTATTTCTTATTCTTATTGTTATTTCTTATTGTTATTGTTATTTCCTATTGTTATTGTTATTTCTTATTGTTATTGTTATTTCTTATTGTTATTTCTTATTGTTATTTCTTATTGTTATTGTTATTTCTTATTGTTATTGTTATTTCTTATTGTTATTGTTATTTCCTATTGTTATTGTTATTTCTTATTGTTATTGTTATTACTTATTGTTATTGTTATTTCTTATTGTCATTGTTATTTCTTATTGTTATTGTTATTTCTTATTGATATTGTTATTTCTTATTGTTATTGTTATTTCTTATTGTTATTTTTTATTGTTATTCTTATTTCTTATTGTTATTGTTATTGTTATTTTTTATTGTTATTTCTTATTGTTATTGTTATTTCTTATTGTTATTGTTATTTCTTATTGTTATTGCTATTTCTTATTGTTATTGTTATTTCTTATTGTCATTGTAATTTCTTATTGTTATTGTTCTTCCTTATTGTTATTATTATTTCTTATTGTTATTGTTATTTCTTATTCTTATTGTTATTTCTTATTGTTAGTGTTATTTCTTATTGTTATTGTTATTTCTTATTGTTATTGTTATTTCTTATTGTTATTGTTATTTCTTATTGTTATTGTTATTTCTTATTGTTATTGTTATTTCTTATTTTTTATTGTTATTTGTTATTGTTATTGTTATTTATTATTGTTATTGTTATTTCCTATTGTTATTGTTATTACTTTTTGTTATTGTTATTTCTTATTGGTATTGTTATTTCTTATTGTTATTGTTATTGTTATTTCTTATTGTTACTGTTAATTCTTATTGTTAATGTTATTTCTTATTGTTAATGTTATTTCTTATTGTTATTGTTATTTCTTATTGTTAATGTTATTTCTTATTGTTATTTCTTATAGTTATTTCTTATTGTTATTGTTATTTCTTATTGTTATTTCTTATTGTTATTGTTATTTCTTATTGTTATTGTTATTTCTTATTGATATTGTTATTTCTTATTGTTATTGTTATTTCCTATTGTTATTGTTATTTCTTTTTGTTATTGGTATTTCTTATTGTTATTCCTTATTGTTATTTTTATTTATTATTGTTATTGTTATTTCTTATTGTTATTTTTATTTATTATTGTTATTGTTATTTCTTATTGTTATTGTTATTGTTATTTCTTATTGTTATTTCTTATTGTTATTGTTATTTCTTATTGTTAATGTTATTTCTTATTGTTAATGTTATTTCTTATTGTTATTGTTATTTCTTATTGTTATTTCTTTTTGTTATTGTTATTTTTTATTGATATTGTTATTTATTATTGTTATTGTTATTTCTTATTGTTATTGTTATTTCTTATTGTTATTGTTATTTCTTATTGTTATTGTTATTTCTTATTGCTATTGTTATTTCTTATTGTTATTGTTATTTCATATTGTTATTGTTATTTCTTATTGTTATTTTTATTTCTTATTTTTTATTGTTATTTGTTATTGTTATTGTTATTCCTTATTCTTATTGTTATTTATTTTTGTTATTGTTATTTTTTATTGATATTGTTATTTCTTATTGTTTTTTCTTATTGTTATTGTTATTTCTTATTGTTATTGTTATTTCTTATTGTTATTGTTATTTCTTATTGTTATTGTTATTTTCTATTGTTATTGTTATTACTTTTTGTTATTGTTATTTCTTATTGTTATTGTTATTGTTATTTCTTATTGTTATTGTTATTGTTATTTCTTATTGTTATTGTTAATTCTTATTGTTAATGTTATTTCTTATTGTTAATGTTATTTCTTATTGTTAATGTTATTTCTTATTGTTATTTATTATAGTTTGTTCTTATTGTTATTGTTATTTCTTATTGTTATTGTTATTTCTTATTGTTATTGTTATTTCTTATTGATATTGTTATTTCTTATTGTTATTGTTATTTCTTATTGTTAGTTTCTATTGTTATTGTTATTTCTTTTTGTTATTGGTATTTTTTATTGTTATTGTTATTGTTATTGTTATTGTTATTGTTATTGTTATTGTTATTGTTATTGTTATTTATTATTGTTATTGTTATTTCTTATTGTTATTGTTATTTCTTATTGTTAATGTTATTTCTTATTGTTAATGTTATTTCTTATTGTTATTGTTATTTCTTATTGTTATTGTTATTTCTTATTGATATTGTTATTTCTTATTGTTATTGTTATTTTTTATTGTTATTGTTATTTCTTATTGTTATTGGTATTTTTTATTGTTATTGTTATTTCTTATTGTTATTGTTATTTATTATTGTTATTGTTATTTCCTATAGTTATTGTTATTTCTTATTGTTATTGTTATTTCTTATTGTTATTGTTATTTCTTATTGTTATTGTTATTTCTTATTGTTATTGTTATTTCTTATTGTTATTGTTATTTCTTATTGTTATTGTTATTTCCTATTGTTATTGTTATTTCTTATTGTTATTGTTATTTCCTATTGTTATTGTTATTGTTATTTTTTATTGTTATTGTTATTGTTATTTTTTATTGTTATTGTTATTGTTATTGTTATTGTTATTGTTATTTCTTATTGTAAATGTTATTTCTTATTGTTAATGTTATTTCTTATTGTTATTTCTTATTGTTAATGTTATTTCTTATTGTTATTTCTTATTGTTAATGTTATTTCTTATTGTTATTGTTATTTCTTATTGTTATTGTTATATCTTATTGATATTGTTATTTCTTATTGTTATTGTTATTTTTTATTGTTATTGTTATTTCTTATTGTTATTGGTATTTTTTATTGTTTTTGTTATTTTTTATTGTTATTGTTACTTCTTATTGTTATTGTTATTTCTTATTGTTATTGTTATTTCTTATTGTTATTGGTATTTCTTATTGTTATTGTTATTTCTTATTGTTATTGTTATTTCTTATTGTTATTGCTATTTCTTATTGTTATTGTTATTACTTATTGTCATTTTTATTTCTTATTGTTATTGTCTTTCCTTATTGTTATTGTTATTTCTTATTGTTATTGTTATTTCTTATTCTTAATGTTGTTTCTTATTGTTACTGTTATTTCTTATTGTTATTGTTATTTTTTATTGTTATTGTTATTTCTTATGGTTATTGTTATTTCTTATTGTTATTGATATTTCTTATTGTTAATGTTATTTCTTATTGTTATTTCTTATTGTTATTGTTATTTCTTATTGATATTGTTATTTCTTATTGTTATTGTTATTGTTATTTCTTATTGATATTGTTATTTCTTATTGTTATTGTTATTTCTTATTCTTATTGTTATTTCTTATTCTTATTGTTATTTCTTATTGTTACTGTTATTTCTTATTGTTATTGTTATTTCTTATTGTTATTGTTATTTCTTATTGTTATTGTTATTTCTTATTGTTATTGTTATTTCTTATTGTTATTGTTATTTCTTATTGTTATTTTTATTTCTTATTTTTTATTGTTATTGGTTATTGTTATTGTTATTTCTTATTCTTATTGTTATTTATTTTTGTTATTGTTATTTTTTATTGATATTGTTATTTCTTATTCTTTTTTCTTATTGTTATTGTTATTTCTTATTGTTATTGTTATTTCTTATTGTTATTGTTATTTCTTATTGTTATTGTTATTTCTTATTGTTATTGTTATTTCTTATTGTTATTGTTATTTCTTATTTTTTATTGTTATTGTTATTTCTTATTGTTATTGTTATTTCTTATTGTTATTGTTATTTATTTTTGTTATTGTTATTTCCTATTGTTATTGTTATTACTTTTTGTTATTGTTATTTCTTATTGTTATTGTTATTGTTATTTCTTATTGGTATTGTTATTTCTTATTGTTATTGTTATTGTTATTTCTTATTGTTATTGTTAATTCTTATTGTTAATGTTATTTCTTATTGTTAATGTTATTTCTTATAGTTATTTCTTATTGTTATTGTTATTTCTTATTGTTATTGTTATTTCTTATTGTTATTGTTATTTCTTATTGATATTGTTATTTCTTATTGTTAGTTCCTATTGTTATTGTTATTTCTTTTTGTTATTGGTATTTTTTATTGTTATTGTTATTGTTATTGTTATTTATTATTGTTATTGTTATTTCTTATTGTTATTGTTATTTCTTATTGTTAATGTTATTTCTTATTGTTAATGTTATTTCTTATTTTTAATGTTATTTCTTATTGTTATTGTTATTTCTTATTGTTATTGTTATTTCTTATTGATATTGTTATTTCTTATTGTTATTGTTATTTTTTATTGTTATTGTTATTGTTATTTCTTATTGTTATTGGTATTTTTTATTGTTATTGTTATTTCTTATTGTTATTGTTATTTATTATTGTTATTGTTATTTCCTATTGTTATTGTTATTTCTTATTGTTATTGTTATTTCTTATTGTTATTGTTATTTCTTATTGTTATTGTTATTTCTTATTGTTATTGTTATTTCTTATTGTTATTGTTATTTCCTATTGTTATTGTTATTGTTATTTTTTATTGTTATTTCTTATTGTTATTGTTATTGTTATTGTTATTTTTTATTGTTATTGTTATTGTTATTTCTTATTGTAAATGTTATTTCTTATTGTTAATGTTATTTCTTATTGTTAATGTTATTTCTTATAGTTATTTCTTATTGTTATTGTTATTTCTTATTGATATTGTTATTTTTTATTGTTATTGTTATTTTTTATTGTTATTGTTATTTCTTATTGTTATTGGTATTTTTTATTGTTTTTGTTATTTTTTATTGTTATTGTTACTTCTTATTGTTATTGTTATTGTTATTTCTTATTGTTATTGTTATTTCTTATTGTTATTAGTATTTCTTATTGTTATTGTTATTTCTTATTGTTATTGTTATTTCTTATTGTTATTGTTATTTCTTATTGTTATTGCTATTTCTTATTGTTATTGTTATTACTTATTGTCATTTTTATTTCTTATTGTTATTGTCTTTCCTTATTGTTATTGTTATTTCTTATTCTTAATGTTATTTCTTATTGTTACTGTTATTTCTTATTGTTATTGTTATTTCTTATTGTTATTGTTATTTCTTATGGTTATTGTTATTTCTTATTGTTATTGATATTTCTTATTGTTATTTCTTATTGTTATTGTTATTTCTTATTGATATTGTTATTTCTTATTGTTATTGTTATTGTTATTTGTTATTGTTATTGTTATTTCTTATTGATATTTTTATTTCTTATTGTTATTGTTATTTCTTATTCTTATTGTTATTTCTTATTCTTATTGTTATTTCTTATTGTTACTGTTATTTCTTATTGTTATTGTTATTTCTTATTGTTATTGTTATTTCTTATTGTTATTGTTATTTCTTATTGTTATTGTTATTTCTTATTGTTATTGTTATTTCTTATTGTTATTGTTATTTCTTATTTTTTATTGTTATTTGTTATTTTTATTGTTATTTCTTATTGTTATTGTTATTGTTATTTCTTATTGTTATTGTTATTGTTATTTCTTATTGTTATTGTTAATTCTTATTGTTAATGTTATTTCTTATTGTTAATGTTATTTCTTATTGTTATTGTTATTTCTTATTGTTATTGTTATTGTTATTTTTTATTGTTATTGTTATTGTTATTGTTATTTCTTATTGTAAATGTTATTTCTTATTGTTAATGTTATTTCTTATTGTTAATGTTATTTCTAATTGTTATTGTTATTTCTTATTGTTATTGTTATTTCTTATTGTTATTGCTATTTCTTATTGTTATTGTTATTACTTATTGTCATTTTTATTTCTTATTGTTATTGTCTTTCCTTATTGTTATTGTTATTTCTTATTGTTATTGTTATTTCTTATTCTTAATGTTATTTCTTATTGTTACTGTTATTTCTTATTGTTATTGTTATTTCTTATTGTTATTGTTATTTCTTATGGTTATTGTTATTTCTTATTGTTATTGATATTTCTTATTGTTAATGTTATTTCTTATTGTTATTGTTATTTCTTATTGATATTGTTATTTCTTATTGTTATTGTTATTGTTATTTCTTATTGATATTGTTATTTCTTATTGTCATTGTTATTTTTTATTGTTATTGTTATTTCCTATTGTTATTTCTTATTGTTATTGTTATTTCTTATTGTTATTGTTATTTCTTATTGTTATTGCTATTTCTTATTGATATTGTTATTTCTTATTGTTATTGTTATTGTTATTTCTTATTGTTATTGTTATTTCTTATTGATATTGTTATTTCTTATTGTTATTGTTATTTTTTATTGTTATTGTTATTTCTTATTGTTATTGTTATTTCTTATTGTTATTGTTATTTTTTATTGTTATTGTTATTTTTTATTGTTATTGTTATTTCTTATTATTATTGTTATTTCTTATTCTTATTGTTATTTCTTATTGTTATTGTTATTTCCTATTGTTATTGTTATTTCTTATTGTTATTGTTATTTCTTATTGTTATTGTTATTTCCTATTGTTATTGTTATTTCTTATTGTTATTGTTATTGTTTTTTTTATTGTTATTGTTATTGTTATTGTTATTTCTTATTGTAAATGTTATTTCTTATTGTTAATGTTATTTCTTATTGTTAATGTTATTTCTTATTGTTATTGTTATTTCTTATTGTTATTGTTATTTCTTATT